>JAQZBX010001706.1:0-11211 GCA_029593785.1 Cabassous unicinctus | reverse complement strand
TAAATGAGATCCTAGTTGTGAAAATTCTTTGTAAACTGTGAAACTTTATACAAATATTAGCTGTTATTGGAATCTCACTTCCTTTGCCTATCGTGCCTTTTCTTTTCTTTTTTTTTAAAACATCCTAAAACAGTTTATTTCCAACAATTCATTAGATCTGAATTAGAATGTGGGCCATACACACACATACACAAATTTTGATTATTACTGAAGAGAGTATTTGCTATATAATTGTCAAAATTTTGATCCTTCTTTGCAGAAATGTTTTAAATTACTGCTTGATTAGTTTAATTAAAATTTTAATCATTTTTATTGGACATATTCATAAAACATAAAATTCATGTAAAGTGTACAATCAATGGCATTTGGTATAATCACAGTTGTGCATTCATAATTTCAATCAATATTAGAGCATTTTCAGTTCTCCAAAAAAAAAAGAACCGTTATCATACCCGTATGTTAGTGCTACTAATTACAAATCTTATAATATGCTTTCACCATTTCTATTCATTATTCATTTCCAAACATTTACAAACAACTTTTTACCAGTTCTACACATATTAAACTTCAGCTTTCCATTGTCTAACCACATTCTTTTCTCTGGTGATTTATATTCCCCTTTCCTGCCTATTATTGATTTTCCAGCTTCATTCCATTATGATCAGAGAAAGTGCTTTGTATAATTTTAATCTTTTTACATTTATTGAGAATTGTTTTGTGACCCAACCTGTACTCTATCCTGGAGAAAGATCCATGAGCACTTGAAAATGATGTATAACCTGCTGATTTGGGGTGCAGTGTTCTGTATATGTCTGTCAAATCTGGCTCCTTTATCATATTGTTCAAGTTCTCTGTTTCCTTGTTGATTTTATGGCTAGTTCTTCTGTCTATTGATGTGTGTGGCAAGTTGAATTCTCCAGCTATTATTGTAGAGACATCTGTTTCTCCTTTCAGTTTTGCCAGAGTTTGCCTCATGCATTTTGGGGCCCCTGGTTAGGTGCATAGATATTTATGACTATTACTCCTTCCTGGTGGCTTGTCCCTTTTATAATATATAATGGTCTTCTGCATCTCTTATCACCTTTTTGCATTTAAAGTCTGTTTTGTCCAATACCAGTATAGCTACTCCTGCTCTTTTTTGGTTACTGTTTGTGTGAAATATCTTTTCCCAACCTTTCACTTTGTCTATTTGTATCCTTAGGTTTAAGGTGAGTCTACTGAAGATAGCATATGGATGGCTCATGATTTTTTTTTTTTTTTATCCATTCTGTCAGCCTATGTCTTTTGATTAGGGAGTTTAATCCATTAACATTCAGTTTTATTACTGTAAAGGCATTACTTACTTCAACCATTTTATCCTTTGTCTTTCTTACGTCATATATTTTTGTCTTATTTTTACTCTTTTAGTTCCATTTCTGATAATCTTCTCTTCTCCACTCTTCTCCAAGCCTCTCTTTCCTGCTTTTCTTTTCTGACTGCAGAACTCCCTTTACTGTTTCCTGTAAAGTTGGATTCCTGTTTACGAACGCTTTTAGTTTCTGTTTATCTGTGAATATTTTAAACTCACCATCCTATTTGAAGGACAGTTTTTCCAGATAAAGAATTCTTGGATGGTAGTTTTTCTCTTTCAATAACTTAATTTTATCATCCTACTGCCTCCTTGCCACCATGGTTTCTGAAGAGAAATCCACACTATATCTTACTGGGTGTCTCTTGTATGTGATGTTTCATTACTCCCTTGCTGGTTTCAGAATTTTCTCTTTATCTTTAGCATTTGGCATTCTGAATATTATGTGTCTTGGAGTAGGTCTATTTGAGTTTTTTCTGGTTGGATTGCTCTGTGCTTCCTGGACATATATATTCATGTCTTTCATGAGAGTTGGGAAATTTTCAGCCATTATTTCCTCAAATACTCTTTCTTCCCGTTTTCCCTTCTTGTCTCCTTCTGGAACTCCTGTTACACATATGTTTGTGTGCTTTGTGCTATCATTCAAGTCCCTGAGCCCTTCCTCATTTTTTCCATTCTTTTCTCACTCTGTTCTTTTTTCTTTCCAGTTTCAGCTGTTTCTGTCCTCTACATCACTGATTCTTTCTTCTGTGATTTCAAATCTGCTGTTGTATACCTCTATTGTATTTTTAATCTCATTTACTGCATCTTTAATTCTCATAAGCTCTGTTGCTCTATTTATTTATTTATTTATTTAAGGTACCAGGACCAGGGATTGAACCTGGGACCTCGTGTATGTGGGAAGCCGGCACTCAACCACTGAGCCACATCAGCTCCCCTGAGTTGGTTTTTTTCATTTGTTTGCTCCTTGTTTGTTTTTGTTTTTAGGAGGCATCAGGAACTGAACCCAGGACCTCTCATGTGGAAAGCAGTCACTCAACCACTTGAGCCACATCGGCTCCTGCTCTGTTATTTTTCTATTCAAGTTTCAAATTTTTCTTTGTGCTCATCTAGTGTCTTCTTAATGTCAACTCCATGGTTTGATTTAGGAAATTTGTATGAACTTCATTGATTTGTTGTTATAAGTCCAGTGTCTCATCTGGAGCTTTGGTTTGTTCCTTTGCCTAAGCCATATCTTCCTTTTTCTTGTATGGCTTGTAATTTTTTGCTGATGTTTAGGCATCTGATTATAATGGTGAGTTTACTCTAATGATCAGTTTCTCTTTCTTGCCTAGGGATTTACTGTTAAGTAGCTGTGTGCTACCACTGTTCTTTGATTCTTGGTTCATCTTGGGCTAGATATTTAGGATTGTGCCTTCTAACTGCTCAAACCAGTGCTATGGACTCAGTAATGGGGTGTGGGCCAGTTTCCAAAGGCCTTGGAGAGGGGGACAGTAAAGGCACCAGATTGCTTTATTTATTTATGTATTTATTTATTATTTTTCCCTTCTTTGCATGCACTTTTCGGTCTACCAGCAGATGGTGCTCTTCAGCAGACTGCTCAGCTCAGACCCCAGACATTAGAGGGGAATGCATTCATCTGGGCAGGTGGTGCAGAATCAACTCCCCTCAGGGCAGTCCAAGCCTCCAAACAAACTTTCTCTGAAGCTGCTCTCTTCCCTTGGCCTCCCTCTGCATTGTCAGCAACCAGTCTAGGTCAGTAGGGAGAGTATTTGAGAAGGTAGATCGTCTCTAGCTCCCTGCCAGCTCTCAGGGCAAACAGTACCGCCGCCCCACCTGGCCTGGAAGTGTGGGGCCCCTGGTATACAGCAGATCAAGTTCACTGGCCCAAATCAGAATTTGCCATAGGCTATGTCTCTTCCTCTCCCCTTTCTAGGGGAAGAGGACCCCTGCAGCCCCCTCAGTCTGTAGTCGCCAGCTAGGGACTGGAGAACCCACTGCTGTTTGTGCCAAGGTTGGGGGGATGGGCACCAGCACCTGCTGCTGCAGCTTTACTCATAGGATCTTTCCAGCCAGCCGAGACTCCTTTCCTTTACCCCTCTCTCTCCTGGGTGGTGTTTAGCCTTCCCCTGGTGTCCCAAGCTCTAGAACAGTTTTCCAGACAGTTTCTACCTGTCCTCCAGCTATTTTTCAGGGAGAGAATCCCTCTGCCTCTCTAGTCCTCCATCTTCCCAGAAGCTCTAATTAAATTTTTATTTAAATCCTTATTGTTTTAAATGCATTAAGATGAAACCTCCCCAATCTTCCATCTTATTGATTGTGTTAAAAGAAGCCTATACTTTAGATGATATTTGGTATTAAGATTTTCAGGGTAAATAGAAGAGATACAAAAATCAGCCCAATAAAATGTTCCTTTCTGTAGGTTGTCTCTTCACAATAATTTTAAAATTTCATCATTCTCTCAATATATACTTCTAGCCATGTTTACCTATATCTATCACTTGCCTCTGTCCTTGAATTGAAGTCATTTGTAATTGGAGCCATTGGAACCTTGAATTGGAATAAATTGCCCAACTTGGAGCTGGGAGCCTCATGTCAGCTTGAAACAGTAGATACTGATTTTTAGTACATCCTAACATCAGAGTCTATATCTTTGAGGAATCTTGGTTATGCGCCATTCAGGGAAGTGGCTTCCAAATTCCTGTGATCACCTAAGTCCAAGATATGACCAAACATGGTGACTTTGGAACTAGAATAGCTTCTAAGCTGAGAGGCTGGTTTATGTGAGACAGGGGGTAGGTGATAAAATGGTCCAGCCATTCCCACATTGCCAGAAAGATAATCATCAGGCTCCAGGAGTACCCCGAGAAGAGCAGCTCCCAAGGCATGTGTTGCAACAGTGCTGTCTTATCTAAAGATCATGGAGTTGTTTTTTTGTGTTTGTTTGTTTGTTTTTTCACCATTTCACTCGTAAGAAAAACATTCCCAAGAACACTTAGTAAAGCTTGATTAGTCTGCAGGTTATGTTAGTGTTTCCTAGAAGATTCATTGTTGCCATCATTGTTTTCATTACTCTTCATTAGGACTAGAGCCAGGTATTTATGAGCAATGTGTGCTTCCGCGAAGCTGATTTAGGTTGTAAGCCCATTCAAGACTGGTAGACAGAAGATTCAGATGGAAAGTGGCAAGAAAGCCTGAAAGATCAATGGGTGCTTTGAAATGTGTTATCCTAGCCACTTGTTTTTTATCTTATTGGCTCACTTTCTTAACAAGAAAAGAAAGGGGGTTAACTTTACAGATAGATTAAGACTGACATAAAATTAGAGTTAAGATCATTACCTGCTCTTTTCATTTAGGAGACTGATAAGCAGGTATTTTAAATCTTTATCCTAGATATTTCCCTTTATTTTGGAAAATGATCTGAATGGGAATTTTATGGTTAATGTTCCTAAATATATTGTTGTATACATGGGCAATCCAAAGGGCTTTTTTCCTCTGTATATGTAGGAAAAATTCCATCATAAGCATTTTTTACTTTAATAATGAAAAAGGTATAAATTTTATTTTAAAGGGAAAGAGAACAAAATTACTCTAAAATGAAGCCCACTGGGATTTATGAAGATGGTCTCACACATATTCACATGTGCACATATGGTTCCTATTATATGAAAATTTTATCATGGCAGAAGATATCTTCCAAGAAATGCATTTACTTGGTATTTTATTACCAAATTCTTGAATCCCTAATGAGTTGTTTCCCTTTGTAGTTGAAATCTCACTGAGTCCAATTTGAATTGTTTACTTAATGCCTACTATGTGCAAAAATCTATGCTAGCTTCTGAGGGAGATATAAAGATAAATCACAGTATCATTGTGACAAAACCAAAGACATAAAACAATAAAATAGCCAGTGTGTTAATATGTGTTGGTAACAGCCGGGCTGATTTTAATGGAACAAAAAGAGTAACCAGAGCAGGTTTCTGGTAATGACTGAAAACATTAAGTACAAATACATATATTAACAGTAAACTTAAGTTTATTTTTACTTTCAATATTCATCTTTGCTAGTAAGTGGATCTGTGAGAGCTTAGATCTATAGTCACTCCATAAAAATAGTTACACCATAAAAATAGCTGCTTTCCATAACATTGCCAATAATTTGAAACAGAAAAAAGATTTATGTTGTCATGTTAATTTTCTAAAACAAAAGACAAAATAAATTTACTTAGCTTATGAATATAGCGGTTTAAAAACACAATTACTATCCATCCCTCTTCTTCCCCGACACATGAAGGAAGAAGAAAAAGACTAGGAAGGAAGAAAACAAGATGTTATAAGTCTTTATTTTTAGAGTCATAAGGGGTCTAAAGTGTGTGGTTTTTTAAATTTCCTCTTTTATCTTTTTTATTTTCAAATTATTTTATAATAAGCCTTTATTATAGAAAAGGAAAAAAATAAGTTTTATTTTTAGAGGAAAAAGAGGGAAACGAAAATAGCTCTAAAAGGAACCCAGCTGGGTTTAGGGGCCAGGGCTGAGAGAAGCCTGCCAGCTGGTCCACTCTAAGCACCTGCTGAGGGAAGAGACCATTTATTTGCTTTAGAAAGCACAGGGCATGTCTTTTTTTAAGAGTTTATACTCTAATCCCAATTCCAAGTCGAGAGAGAGAAACACTACCAAGATAAGTTTACAGTGAAAGAATGTAGAAGAGGGCAGAAAATATAGTGGTGATATAGGGGATCCTTGCGAGTTCCCTCAGTTCTTTTGCACAGCGCAGAGTTGATCAAACAAGGGAAAGAGCTTTATTAAGCCAGTGGAGCCCAGGGGTATAAATCTCAAACCTGCCTCCCCAAACAGTAAGAGTATTTACAATGTATTGGCTTGTGTTAGGGAGAAGTTTGTGGTTGGGGAAGAGGAGATTGACAGGTGAGGTGGGTTTGTAGGTTGTTCATAATTGTGCATGCTCTATGCTTCTGCATGCTTTAACTTACTTGGTCATACATCGTGTGTTCCAAAATGGCATCTAAATCCTGCCCAGAGGCAATGAATTTACCATTATAATGAGCTAAAGTTCAGCTAAGTGCACTCTACTATTAAACTGAATCTGTGCCCAGAATGGGAAAGTCCTGTTCTGCGGTTAACTAGATTCTGCAGCCAGCTACTGACTGCAGCTACAAGCTGTACTCTACCTTGATTGGTTGTTTCCTAAGCAGGGCAATGTTAAGCTGGGAAAAGGAAACAGGGGGAGGTTAGGGTTTTGCATAGTTTTCCTTACAGGAGCTTCTTCTACAGGGGCCCTTCCAGTGGTATTTTAAAAATCTACATAGGTGTGACCCTATGTAAATTTTTTCCATAAATGGCTTTAAGTACCATTTGTGCTGCTTTATGGCTTAAAAGACTATATAGACGGAGTGGATGTAGCTCAAGTGGTTGAGCTCCTGCTTCCCATGTATGAGGTCCCGGGTTCAATTCCTGGTGCCTCCTAAAAAGAAATGAACGACCAAACGAACAGAAAAGCCAGGTCTCATTGGGGAGCGGATATAGCTCAGTGTTTGAGTGCCTGCTTCCCATGTAAAAGGTCCTGGGCTCAATCCCTGGTACCTCCTAAAAAAAAAAAAAAAAAGAAGACTGGATAGAAAACACTAAAAATTTGTAACCAAGATAGCTTCCTGGTCATACATTTGTCAAAATTCCAGAATTTCAGCTAGGGCATAACAGGATAAGATTGATGAGCCAGAATGATAAAAGAAGGAACAGGGAAAGGACAAGAGATGGTAAAAGTGGAGGACAGATAGTGTGAGGATGGTGAGAGCAGCCTTCATCCTGTTGATATTCACAGCAGTAATAATGACATTTGCTATTTCTTTAGCACCCCGACATGTCAAGAACCCCTCCAGGAGCCTTATTTACATCACTGCATGTTAATGCTAATGAAAAACGGAATTTTGCTATAATAGAGCCCAAAGGGGGTGGGGGGAGTGGAACTTTGGGAAACTTCCTGGGACCAGTGCCCAAATGCCTGGCTAATGTCATGTGATTCCATTTTCCTGGGACGCTTGGTTGCTTTTAAAAATCCTAGTTTGATATTGCTTGTTAATTTTTTTGGGTAATGAGAACACTATTCCTTCCCCATTATTCAAGGAAATTTCCGTTCCTTCTCCTTGTGTTACTCACTTTCCAAGTCAAGAATATCACTTGGCCTTTCTCGCAGCAAAACTCATTTAGTTCAAATAAATTCATGTTGCTACATAATTTTTTTCCCCAGAAGAAATAGGAAAAGTTTCTATATATTTGTGGCATTGAGAGCACAGGTTAGGAGAAATGCTTAGTCTCCTTGTAGCATAGATAATTACAATTTCCCTCCCTGTTTTTTCTGCATGTGATTCAAGAAGACTAGTTTCCTGATCATGATTGCTCTTTCTAGTGCTTCCCTCTGAGACAAGTTGTTTACGGTTGTCAAGGCAGTTTATTTTGAAATCCTTAAAGATAAATCATTGTAACCTAATTGATAATTTGTTTTGCTTATATTTAATTACACACTGCAATATAAGTAGGTGATAATTACCAGATGACTCTATCCTTCGCACAATAATAATACAATGCAAAGGTGACTCTGGTCGTCATCATTGTCTGGCTGTTGTTATGTAAGTTTGAAGGGCTACCATTTTTCCTGGAAGCTGTCTGCCTCCCTTCCTGAGAGTGGCCACCATGCAACGAGGCACTGCTGGCCTTTATGCCAATGGCGACAACTGTTGCCTCCGAGTTTAATGGATGCCGCTTCATGCCAACTTTATGCTTTCCATTACAACCTACCTCTTTAGAACAAAATGTCAAAATCACGCCTTGCTTGCACGAGGACATGGTTGTTTAAGTGCACATGTCATTCTGCATACATGTTACCAATTAAGTGAGTGTTAGACTGATAGAGCCCTGGTAATAGGGACGGGGTTCTAGTCACCTTTGTACCACTGGGACCTGCATAAGGCACCCAGTCAATGTTCACTGAACTGGACTGAATTCTATTAATTATCAGCAACAGTTCTTTTCATGGCAAGCTTTAACATTCCAGGGGTCTTTTGGCCTTTCCTCTCCTTCTCTTCTTTCTCTTTCTTTTTGTCCTTCAAACACCTCTTACATTTGCAGTGTTTCTGTTTCTGTTTTGAGAGAAAGCCATCTGTTTTCTTGATTGAAAATACTGTTTGCCTCTTGATTTTAGATTTAATATGCAGAAGCTGTAAAGTTAAAACTGACTTATAACCCCTCATAGTGGATTTGCAGTCGGATAGTTATGACTTTTCCCCCTTTTAACTCATAATCAAATTGGAAAGGATCACACAGTGCCTCTTTCTCTTCTGAGACTCCCCGGACACTGACTTACCACCCAGAATATGGTAATGGGGGTGATTATGCTACTCAGTCTCTAGCAATCATGGAGCTAACATTTTTAAAGGCCATCATATATCTTTGCCCCCTCCATGAACATCTAAAAGCAGATGTCTTATAATACTAACAGAACATTTTTTAATGTTGCTCAGACTGCATTAGCAGAATATAGTTTAATTGCTTTTCGAAATAGAAACATCTTTTTATATGCCAGCTATTGAAAAGAAATAGCTTCTGAAATGTTGATATTAGGATATTATCAAATCTAAGATTCCTACAATCACATAGTTATCAAAGTGATACTTATATCACTACAGTAATTTAAAAAACCCACGTCTTTTTAATTTTGTCTGCTGAACTCATATACAACGTCTCTCCTACTGTCTAGCAGGAAAAGTCAGGCTAACTGGGTGTATAAGTCTTGGTTCCTCCAAATGAAAAGTAGGTGACATCAAGTTAGTTACTTAATCTCTCCAAGCCCAGCTTCCTTTTCTGTAATTCTGGATATTATATTAATAACAAGATTATAAGGTTGATGTAATGATTAAATAACATAAGCTTATGAAATGTTCAGTATATTTCCCCTGGAACATGGCAACAAAAATAATTGCTAACATTTATTGAGCGTTTGTTACATTTTCTTATTATTCATATTTCCAAACATAAGGAATTGCTAATAGAAAATGAGAGAAAAGTGATTTCTGATAGGTTTGAAAAGTGTTTGTGAACACCAATCCTGCATGATTCCTGGTAGACTTTCAGTAAATATTTATAGAATAAGTGGATGGAGCCAAAGAATTTTCAGGAACGTGGGAATTAGTTTGAAGAGTACAGAAGAACTAAATACAGCAAACTGGTGATGGAAGAGATGAGATGAATAAGGGAAATGAATTAACTAGTGGGGGACATGAATCAAATAATCACAGCAATTTTAGATATGCCAAAATATTTATTGTGATTGAATATTACATTTAGCTCAGAGCATCCTCTGGGCTAAATGTGATTATATAATCATTACCTAATAAAAATAAAACACAACTTCTGGAACAGATTAAGAAAGGTATTTATTGAATAGGCCTTGAAATGTTGAACAACTTAGTATTTCTGACACTATTTTTATAGCAAATGCCTCAAATTCATCATCTGGCTGTTTTTTTTCTTAATCATTATGGATGCTGAATATAATGATATTGAAAAATAAATCAATTAAATTTTTTACTTGTGATTCACCGTCTGACTCTTGGATTCAGAAACAAGCAGCATTATTCTAATTATTTTCCCTGGGTAATTTTTCACAAACTCTACCCCTTACCAGTAATAACTATGTTTCAACTCTTTTTAGGGGTAGAAATTGAATCTTTTCTGAACCCACATAGAGTTAGTTTCAGCAGTTGACTTTGTTTATTCACTAATTAAGAGATTTTCCTTCATATTGGTAAAGAGACATTTTAAAGATATATAAAGTATTATTTTGTATACAGTATTCTATGTTCACCATACAGGCAGACATAAAGACAGTCTTTGCAACTGCAACAGAAATGCACTAAATTCCAAGTAGTTCCATAAGATAGTAGAAATTCTAATGATTTCAGAGTATTGAATGGTGGGTTATATGTTTGTATGGCTTTTCAGATGGCTGTTTTCTTTTCTTTTTTTTTTTTTTTTTTAACTTTTTTTGTGTTATAAATTGTTTAAATAGCATCTATTTCCATCTGAATAGGGGGAGCCCTTAATTGTGCTCACAGAGTTGAGGGATCTTGCTGAATGCAGAGAGGGATAACTCTTTAGAATGGTTGCCCTCTGGGAGAAAGCATAAGCAGAGAGATTCTGAGTGATAGAGCAGTACTAAAACAACACATCAATCTTGGAAATAATTGTTGGATTTGTCAGTGAAAAACTATTATGCCATTTAAGGAAAGCCATCAGGAATATACTTTTTCTCCCACCACTAGTCAGTTCTTTTGGCTATGAAAGTACTATATGCTTTCACAAGTGTTTTTTTGTTTTGTTTTGTTTTTGTTTTTTAATGAGGGGAAAAAAGGAACTCTAGAGCTAGAAAGCAATAATCCACAAAGAATTCCTTACAGTTTTATCATTTTATATCTTTCCTCACTGGTTACCTCAGAGGCTGCCTAAACCCTAAAGCTCTATCTAGCTTTTGCCATATAAAAGTGGTCATGTTTTTATAGATATTATCTTTGCATGTAGCTAGCATGTGTAGCAATTTTTTTTAAGAAAAGAATTATTCTTCTAAATGCTGAATTTAATCTCACTTTTGGGTGTTTGGAGACATAAAGGTGCTATTTAAAAACATCCGATAAGTTTTTGGAGACCAACTGGGTGAGAATCAAAAGCTTAAGATAAAAACAAACCATTTAACCATCAGCTTGGACTCTGTTAATTAAAATGCAAGGAGAACTGAGTTTGAGAGCATGTTGCTCTACAACGCCCATACGGGCAAAATCTATGACAAGGTGGAAGC
>JAQZBX010001705.1:58011-79751 GCA_029593785.1 Cabassous unicinctus | reverse complement strand
AAATTTATCTCAGATAACAAACTTATTGTATGTTTTTAAAATTTTGCAAAGACTTACAGCTTTCCTGGAACAAGAATCCACCTTCCTTAAGTAAATGTTTACTGCTTCATAATTGGCTTAAAAGCAGCTATCAGTTGTGAAAGCATTCAGGTCCACCAATCCCGTTGATTGTTATAGCTGATTACACACAACTCCCCCCCACACTCAACCTTTCACCTGCTTGTGGTCACTCTCCAGCACACCCGCCTCCTCTCACCCCCCCCACCCCCCCACCCCCGCCAGCCCAGGGATTCTTGGACGCTGACTCCTTTCCCTACTTGGCTCAGCCCTAAGGGTACTCATGGAAGGACCTTTGGAGTCAGAGTCCTGGGCTTGAATTCTGGTTGTGATGCTTTCTTCCCCTCCCTGCATCCTCAGTTCTTCTTTATAACTGAGCTCATAATGTTTGATAATAGCTAACATTTACTGAGCACTAACTATGTTCTAATCACTGGGTCAAGCACTTAAGTTTCTCACAACAACCTTACAAAATAGATTAAAATATTTTTTGCAGCTTTATTGAGGTTACTTGACTAACAATAAACTTTACATACTAAAAATGTACCATATGGTGTTTTGACATAGGCATACATCCATCACCATAACAAAGACAATGGACATATCCATCATCTCCAAAAGATTCCTTGAAGAGAGGGGGGAACAGGGTTTCAGGCCGAGGCACTCCCTGAGGCAGGAGTAAGCTTGGTGGCCCCAGGAGCAGAGAGGAGGCCAAGGAGCATGTGATGGAGGATGAGGTCATAGGTAGGTAGGAGTCCCATCCCAGGGCCTTGTCCACCAAAGTGAGAGGCTCAGGTCTGAAAATAAGAGCTTCTTGACAGCCTCATTGACCAGGCTGTGAGTGGCCCCAGTGAGTGAGTAGCTGCACTCTGCCTGGCCATCAGAACTCTCCAGCCCTGCTCTCTGCAGAAACCAGCACATATGGGGTAGAAACTTTATATTTTAACTGGGGACTTCAATACCTTGTCCCAAAGAAGTGACTAATGGTGGAATTCCAGGCTGAGGGGTAGATGGAGGCTTGATCAATCCTTCTTCGGGTCTCTGTGTTCTCAGACTTCATGAAGGTCTGCATGCTCGTTTCTTGATAATTCTGAGTTTTAAGTTGTAATTTGATTGTAGGGGTGCCCCTTCAAATCCTCCAGGACTCTGTCCCTGGGCACGGCTGTGCTAGGTAGCCCCCTCCTGTCTGATTGCCAAAGACCTGGCCCCACCTGGGGGAAGGAGAATCAGTAACAGGAAGCACAATATCAATGCACTTAGAACAAATTCCTTTACAACAGACAGCTCTGGGAATCAGAGAGCAGGTTCCAAGGCAGCCAAGGAGTGTGGGCAGCCCCTTGCCTTTGGGACAAGAGGAAAAATATACATTTTTCAAATCCACATATTATAGGGTAGAAAACTAGCTGCTTGCCCAGAGTCACATGCTTGGTAAGTGGTGAAGCTGGTATTCAAACCAGGCAGTCTGGCTCCAGAGACTTTTCTGTTAACCATTAAGCTACAGGAGATGAAGATTATTGGGTTGCACATCCAGCCCATACATGGCGGCCACCAAGCTTTCCAGGTGTGTGTGTGTGGAGGGGGTGGTTCATGTTTGCCGTGATCGATGCAGTGTTTCTGAGTATATTTTTTAATTTCCAAAATTTACAAACATTATGTACCCAGTGTGGCAGTTTGAGATTGTTTTATGAATCCTTACCTACCCACCCCCAAAAGATTGTTTGTAAACTAATCTATTGCTCTGGGTGTGATACCCTTTGGTTGTGTTAAATTCGGTTGAATGGCCTTTGATTAGATGACCTGTTAAGACTGCTTTTAGAGCTTTTTGATTTGCCTGTGTCAGTAAGGCGTGACTCAGGGTGAGTCCCCGCCCCTTGCTGGGTCTGATGTAAATGGACACTCACACAGACACTGGAGGAGAGAGCTCTGTCATTTTTCATCCTGCCATGTGATAGAAAGGAGCAGGCTGAAACAGTGAGGTCCTAGGGAAAGAGGAACCATTTGCCTGATAAAAAAAGGAAGGAAGGAAAGAAGGAGGGAGGGAGAGAGGCAGGGAGGAAGGGAGGAAGGAAGGAAGGAAAAAATGAAATAAAATGAAATAAATGTAAAAAAAAATGCCCACAGATTTCTGGCACTTTACATCAGTAGCCCTTTGGCAGACTAATACACCCACCAGGAACATCTCTCCCTTCCCCATCCCAGCTCCTGGTAACTTCTAATCTACTTTTTCTCTCTATGAATTTGTTATTTCTAATAATTTCATATAAGTGAAATCATACCATATTTGTCCTTACGTGCCTTATTTCACACAATATGATGTGTTCAAGGTTCATCCATGTTGTGGTATGTGTCAGAACTTCATTCCTTTCTTCAGCTGAATAATATTCCTTTGTGCCTATGTGCCACATTTTGTTTATCCATTCATCTGTTTATGGACACATGGGTTGTTTCTAGTGTTTGCTTCTTGTGAATTATGCTGCTGTTAACATTGGTGTTTAAGTATCTGTTTGAGACCCTGTTTTCAATTTCAGACCACAAAGGACAAATATGGTATGATCTCACTTATATGAAATAACTAGAATGTGCAAGTTCATTGAGACAGAAAGAACATTATAGGGAACCAGGGTTAGGAATGGAGTAGGAAATGGGGAGTTAATACTTAATGGGTAAGAGTTTCAGGTGTGGGTGATGGAAAAGTTTTGTTTTTCTAAAGATTTATTTCATCCATTCATCCCACACCCTCTTGTTGTTTGAGCTTGCTGTTTGCCCTCTGTATCCATTTTCTGTGTACTCTCTGTAACTGCTCGTCTTCCCTTTAGGAGGCACAGGGAACCGAACCTGGGACCTCCCATGTGGAAGAGAGGTGCACAATCACCCAAGCTTCCTTGGCTCCCTGTTTTTTTTGTTTGTCTCATATTGTCTTTCCTCTTTGTGTCTCTTTTGTTGTGTCATCTCGTTGCATCATTTCGCTGCGCCTGCCTGCCACACCTGCTTGCCTTCTCCAGGAGGCACCAGAAACTGAACCCGGAACCTCCCATGTGGTAGGTGGAAGCCAATCGCTTGAGCCACATCTGCTTCCCAAAAAGTTTTGGTAATGGATGGTGGCGATGAATTGTATCCTTGAAAGTGCTTAATATGGGAATATGTATGTTGTATATATATTACCACCACAAAAATTTAAAGTTAAAAAAAAATTAAGATTTTTTAAAGAGATTAGTATAAAGATTAGTTGAAACCATTATGCATTTGAATGGTGAAGGAAGCATGCTATCACAAAAACAACCCAAAGGTCAAAATGGGTTAAGCAAGAACTACTTTTGGTGTAATAACATTGAATGTTAATGGATTAAACTTCCCAATCAAAAGACACAGGCTAACAGAATGGATAAAAAAATATAAGCCATCTATACACTGTCTGCAAGAGATACCTTAGATGAAGGATACAAATAAGCTGAGAGTGAAATGTTGGAAAAAGATATTCCATGCAAACAGTAACCAAAGAGCAGGGTTAGCTATACTAATATTGGACAAACAGACTTTAAATGCAAAAATGTTATAAGAGATACAGAGGGCTATTATATATTAATAAAAGGGGCAATTCACCAGGAATAAATAGCAATCATAAATACCTATTCACTTAACTAGGGTGACCCAAAATACATAAGGCAAACACTGGCAAAGCTGAAGGTGCAAACAGACATCTCTACAGTAATAGTTGGAGACTTCAATATTCCACTCACATTCAATAGACAGAACAACTAAACAGAAGAAAGATAAGGAAACAGAGAACTTGAATAATGCAATAAACAAGCTAGACCTAACAGACATATACAGAACACTGCACCCCAAATCAGCAGAATACACATTCTGCTTGAGTGCTCATGGATCTTTCTCCAGGATAGACCACATCTTGGTTCACAAAACAGATCTCAATAAATTTAAAAAGACTGAAATTAAACAAAGCACCTCCTCTGATCATAATGGAATGAAACTAGGAATCAATAATAGGCAGGAAACAGGAAAATTTATAAATACATGAAGGATAAACAACACACTCTTAAACAATCAGGGGGCCAAGAAGAAATTGCAAGGGAAATGAGTAAATATCTTGAGACAAATGAAAATAAGAACACAACTTATCAAAATGTGTGGGATACAACAAAGGCAGTATTGAGGGAAATTTATAGCCCTAAACGCCTATATTAGACATTCTAGCTAGAGCAATTAGGCAAGAAAAAGAAATAAAAGGCATCCAAAACTCTCACTGTTTGCAGATAACATGACAGTATATTTCGGAAATTCTGAAATATCTCCAACAAACCCGCTAGTGCTATTAAACAAGTTCAGCAAAGTAGCAGGGTGCAAGAGCAACATGCAAATATCAGTAGTTTCTATACACTAGTAATGAATAATCTGAGGAGGAAATCAAGAAAAAAAAATTCCATTTATATTAGCAACTAAAAGAATCAAATATCTAGGAATTAATTTAACCAGGAATGTAAAAGACCTGTACTCAAAACCCGCCAAAACATTGCTAAAAGAAATCAAAGAAGACCTAAACAAATGGATGAACAATCCATGTTCATAGATTAGAAGACTAAATTTCGTGAAGATGTCAGTTCTACCCAAATTGATGTACAGATTCAGTGCAATCCCAATCAAAATTCCAACAGCCTACTTTACAGAAATAGAAAAGGCAATTACCAAATTTATTTGAAAGGGAACGGGGTCCCAATAGCCTTGTTTCCTATAACTGTGAATCCTTGCTTTATGAGAAACAGCACAATAAAGTGGATGTTGATTTAGATCATATACAGCTCACCTATCAGGTCTCATCTCCTCACACCCAGCAACGGGGTGCTCACTCCCTCACAAGACGCCCATCTTAGTCTTACTCGGCTCTGTCATATGCTCCTTCCTTCTGTGGACCTGAAGTCTGTCCTGGCAACCCTGCACAGTTGAAGGAAAAGGGTTGTTCCTTCCTCAGTCTCCTCTCCAGGATGAACACCCCCAGCAGCCTCAGATGCTCTCAAGGAACAAGGCTTCTAGATGCTTCCCTGCCCCAGTTACCCAATCCCATCCTCTCTGCCTGGCTCTGCGCTGGCTCAAGAACACAGAAATCAGTTTGCTGGAATCCTCTCTGTGGGGATCACAGTGTGTAGAGGAAATAGTCACAACATCTAAGAAGCCTTCTGAGGGTGGGTGGGTGATGTCAGGGGTAGGGGGCCAACTGTCTCTGTTAGCCCGGGACTGGACGATTTTCCACAATGCCAGGCTTTCAGCACAAAACCGTGACAGGGAAGGCTCCAGGATGGCCCCCAGGTGAGGGCATTGATGTTTGAGCTGTGCCACAACAGGGTGTGTTTACCTGCCACCTCTCCCCTTCCCCACACTCCTGACCAGGAGATCCCTGGGGCTGGGCATGCCATGCCCTCTGTGCACCCCAGCACCCAGCACAGAGCCCCGCAGAGATGCTCAGCCCAGGTGTGTGCAGTGACAGCAAGAAGGAGGGAAAGGAACGGTTTCCGGGCTGGGGAGACACAGCGCCTGCCATCCCAGCAGTGGCAGCACTGAGGGCGGAGGGCTCGGAGCAAAGCAAGGGGACCACACAGAGAGGGGCTCACCAAGGGTTTTACACTGAGAAAATGTTAGGAAGAGATGGGGGATTGCAGAGAGCAGAGGCCTCTTCATCTCAGAAAAGAAGGCATAGTGATTATAGGGAGAGTGGAGCCCGGACAGAACTATTAAAATCAAAGCTGAGTTTGATAATGCAAATTGTTTCACTAATGACTCCCAAGCTATTTGTTTATTTTTAGAAATTGTGAACTTTAGTTTGATGCAGTTGTCCCTAGCTTCATGATACCCCTTTCAGAGCTATGATTTGACATAAGGAACCACTAAAAATTCTTCCAGTGACCTTCCCATTATGCTGAGGGCCATTAGATGATTTGTAGACTTAAGCAGAGCATTTCTATTAACAGAAATAATGCTATTCGCGATGCTGGATCATCTCTCAGCTTCTGCTAGACTAATCACAGTTATAGCCAAAATTTTTCTAGCTCTTGTAATACTTTCTAAGATTTTTTCTATGTTCAATTCTTCTATTACTGGCTAAGTCAGGAATTCGAATGCCACATGCCATTAGGTTGAACCTAATCTTTCAGGTCAGAACACAGGGGACAGGGTGTGGCAGTGAGGCATGTGGGCTCTATTTCTAAGCTACTGGTTCACATTCCAGTTCTGCCTCTTAACTTTAAATATCCTCTCTATGCCTCAGTGTCTTCATCTGTAAAATGGGGGTAGCGACAATAATTATATTACTCAAGTGACTTATAAACTTAGAATGGTGCCTGGCGCAGAGCAAGAGCCACAATCCCACTAGCTGTAATTTGCATCAATAAAAATAATGTTAATGTCTGTGAGAGATGAGCATTTGGTTGGCTTAATTCACTCCAATAAATAAGGGTGAAATCCAACGGGGACTCTGGAAAGGAGAACCTACAACTGTGGGATTAAAATAGCCCCCAAACAATCTCCATGCCTTGGGACATGGTAGGTCCCCAATAAATATCTGTTGCATGAACGATTGATTTTGTAAATGTGCAGTATGCATGAGTGAGAGACTCAGAATTCCAGCAGCTCTGCAGCCCCTGGTTCTGCCCCTTCTAGAATGCTGGCTGCCTCCTGCCCTCAGGTTACTTGAGACATTCTGATGCCACCAGACTTCTATGCTTGTTCTTAAGTTAACTAAGTATACACTTAGTTAATAAAAGAATATATCTATCACTTGCAACAAGAATTTTAATGAAGATTCTCTCATTCACTCTCGAACCTGTACTCATTTAGTCCATTCATTTACTCATTCCGTTTTTTTCCTTTGTTTAAAAAAAAAAATTCCTATGAGCTGTACTCTCTGCTGGGCTCTAAGAAAACAGAGATGGCAGACTTTAAAGGTGAGTTTTCCAATACAATTAGAACACCCTGAGATGAAATGTAATGGAGGGACACCCAAGGAATGTGGGAGCCCAGAGGAAGGACACTTTGAGGTCATTAGGATTCAGTTTCCACACAGCTCACCTGGGGAATATCATCTAACCTTGATTTCCTCATTCTTCTATAAAACAGGACAGAGTAATAATCCCTACCTGATCCCAGGCTTACAGTGAGGATTACATAATATAAGTCTGTGAAAAGTTATGTACACTGTAGATCAATCTGTGAACAACATTTACCAACCATTAATTTTGTGTAAGGTACTAGAAGCAGTTCTGAGGGAAGGCCATATCTTATCCCAAGAGGAGAACAGAACTTGTCCGTAGGACAACTCCTGGGGAGACAGCGAGAGTCTAGAGCAGAGGTCAAGCGTTATGGGTTGAACTGTGTCCCCCACAAAGATATGTTGATGTTCTAAGCCCCCATGCCTACTTAGATGTAGTCTTTGCAAATATAATCAAATTAAGATGAGGTCATACTAGATTAGGGGGCCTGAAATCCAATATAACTGTTGTCTTTATGAAAAGAATAAAATTTGCACATAGACACTGATGGACACAGGGAGAGTGCCATGTGACGGCGGGTACAGAAAGAGGAGTGCTGTGTCCACAAGCCAAGGAAGGTCAAAGATTGCCAACAAAGACCAGAAGCTAGGAAGAGGTGGGAGGGAGCTTCCCCTAGAGCCTTCAGAGAGCAGAGTCCTGCTGGCGCCATGATTTGCCATGTCTAGGCTCCAGAAATATCAGAGAATACATTTCTGTTGTTTTAAGCTCCTGAGTTTTTAGGACTTTCTTCCAGCAGCCCTAGGAAACTAATACATCATCAGAAACAGTTCCAAAGCCCTCATCTCTGCTGAGAGGTCCAGAACCACTAACCCTGTGGCTGCCTTACTTTTCACCCACACTCCAAACACCAGACCTAAAGGAAAGTATTTATTGGTTTGTCATTTGATCCTTAATAGTTTCAAAAGGACCAGGAGCTGCAACAGCTTCTGAAATGGACAGAGGAATTCCCACGTGCCTGTCCGCGCTGGATGTGGGGGAGTAATGTCCTCGTTCTGGTCTATGACCCTGACTACATGAAGGTGATTTTGGGGAGATCAGGTGAGAGCAAAAACCACGTCATGGCTGGAACAGCACTTTCCTCTTGGGTCCATGCCCCTCAGTCTGTAAAATTCCAGAAGAGAGCAGCAGTTCAACCATCAATACCTAATGACTCTACCAACCATCCTCCCACTGCAAAATCTAGCCTAAGGCCAATAATTACTTAGTATTGGCTGTTTTAAACAGCTGTTGGAGCTGAATTTCTTTTTCTTTCTCTCTCTCTTTTTTAACCATATTGAGAGCCTGTTATGTACAATGCCCCAGAACTGACAAAATTTCTAATCTACACTGGGTTGGGTCTGGTACATCAGATTCTTCTGGTTGTGGGCCATGTGATGCCTAAGCATTCAATAACTGTAGAAAAGCCACAAGGCTTCTGTCTTATTGTTTGTCAGTGGAGGCATAGCTTATGTTTCTTTCCAATTCAGCATCCTAGCCCTGTGGGTGTTGTGTGGATTGTACACTCAGCCTGCTGTCCTGAGTCCGCACTAGTAGGACAGAGATAGTGGGGGATGGGAGGCAGGTGGCAGGTGGCTTGGGACAGATTGTGAGCTGACAGTCTTCAAGAACGGATGGCAGCCAATGGTGGGACCACAGCTGCTTCCTGGGGGTTGCATTATTTCGTCCCCTCCACTCTCCTCCTAATGCCCTTTCTTACCTTTCAGACCCAAAGCCTGAATATAACTACACTCACATGGCTCCCTGGATTGGTACGTACATCGACACCAGGACTGCAGTCTACGTACCAGTTAGGTTTGCCAAGGGCTCTCTCTTTAGCTCTCAGAAACTAACAGGTGCCCAGCCACCCCCATCACCAGAAACAGCCCTGAATCAATTCTCATTTCTCTTCTTCTAACCAGACCCTCATGCAATCTGCATGGCGAAGCGAAGCTCCTGCCACTTCACTCCACAATTCTATCCAAATGCCCCAGCCTGACATTTACCTAAGAACCTGCATGGCCAGATCTCAACTGATTACAGCCTTTATCTGGCAGCTACCATAATCACTTCCTCTATACCAGCCAAACTGGGAAATTCCCATTCCTGAAATGCACCATGCTTTTCCTGCCTTTGCACACGATGTGCCTTCCTCTGGGTTTCTTCCGAGGCCCACCTTTGCTCCCTCCCAAATTGCCCGGTGGTCCCTCTCATCCCATCTCCCCGGGGTCCCAACATACACGCCCATGTCTGGCCCAGGCTATGGCTTGCTCCTGTTGAACGGGCAGAAGTGGTTCCAGCACCGGCGGCTGCTGACTCCAGCCTTCCACTCTGACATCCTGAAGCCCTACGTGGGCATCATGGCCGACTCTGTCCGAGTGATGCTGGTGAGTCAGCCTCTCTCTCCTCCTCACCTACACACACCCGCTGTCCCCACAGACCCTGTACGCACTCACAGCACATGCTCAGACCCAGGCCACTCTCAACCACGTGTGTCTCACAGACACCCATCACAAAAGAACACCCCAGACCACAGACACGCACACTGAGGTGCACACATACTTTTTCATGAACCCAGACGTCTTTTCACAGCCAGAACCAGTTACTCTCACAGACGCATTCACACACGATCACCCACGCTGATGGGCCACCCAGACACATATTTCAGACAATCCCAGTGGCACACATACTTAGATGCATCAAGGCATAGCTGACAGATGCAGGCACATGCTCAGACACACACATAGGTACACATCACGTGTGCTGGCTGTTCAACACCTAGAAGTTTCCTTCTCATGTTGGTATAAATAAATCCCTCTCCTACTTGTTAGAAAACTCCTCTAGCACTTTTCAAAAAGCAGAATCCCAGATCACTACTGGGAGATCAAGTCTTCTCAAAAGTGGGTGGGAGAGGACAGTACCAGCCACTAGCTGATTGTCCAAGGACGAGAGGGTCATGGCCTAGCAGGAAATGCTTCCCCTCCCAAGTCCATGTCTTCAGCACTGTAGAAGGGAGGAGAAATTAATCCCCCTGGACTGCACGGCAACAGTGACTTCAGTGGCAGCGCAGACATCATAAGATTTTAAGTTCACTGGGGACCTGGCTTGGGACACAGGGTTTTTTGCTTGGATTTGAGCCACTCCATGGAGTGAAGTGGACAGTGAGCCTACATTCTCAGAGGCCAGGCTTGGTCATACTATCACCCCACATCAGGACTACAATTTGTCACCCAACTTGCACTCAGCAAAATTATACCGAATGAAAAGGAATTGAAGTCTCTGGTGTCCTTTTTCTAGCCCAACTCCCACCAGCCTAACCAATAAGTCTTTGTCTTGCCTTGACACATTGGCTCCTCCAAATTGAAGTCCTACCTGTCCCTCAAGCCTAGATATCCCTCATAGCCACCACAGAGTCCTCCCATGCTCTTTGACCCCTGAAACACCAGGTCTCCTGGACTACCAAAAGGTAGATATCACTATAACTTGTTCCTAATATTCAAAACATAACTCAAAGTATTATGAAAGGTTATGCTTAATTTTATAATAAAATTCTAAGAAAAAAGTATCACTTTACACATATTGCTTTACAACCTTAACTTGACACAGCTCATTAGCTTTAGAGAGTGAGGGATTCCCAACAGACTATCTGGGTGACAGAGAGGAGACCTTAGCCTATTTATCAGAAGCCATCTGTGGCAGTTGAGTAGGGTTGTGGCAGTTGAGTAGGGTCAATATCTCCCTCTCACACCAGGACAAATGGGAGAAGCTCATCACACAGAACTTATACCTGGAGATCTTTGAACACATCTCCTTGATGACCCTGGACACCATCATGAAGTGTGCCTTCAGCCATGAGGGCAGCATCCAGGTGGACAGGTCAGTGATGATCCTTCAGATTCAGGGTACTTGTTATAACCAATTGACAGTGGACTAGTCTATCCAAAGCAAGATTCTTCACTGAGTCCCAGGACCAAGGCAGAACTTCTGCCCAGTCAGACCTTAACTCTTCTGCAGATGAGCCCTGACCCCAGCTACAGGTCCCAGAGCTACAAGCCTAGCTTATAAAGGGCAGTGGGTCAGAAGGTGTAAGAAGTCATGGTTGCCTCAGAGCGGCCGGTTCCTGCTGACTGAGTGAGCCCCACATTGCCTCCAGATGAACGACCACCCTCACTCCAGTCTCTTCTGCATCCTCTCCCTTCAGGAAGTCCTGCACCTACATCCAGGCCGTTGCAGACCTGAACAACCTGTTGTTTAGCCATGGGAGGAATGCCTTCTACCAGAATGACATCATCTACCGGCCGACCCCTGAGGACTGCTTAGTCACCATGCCTTTGAGTTGGCCCACCAGCACACAGGTCCTGGTTTCTCCTCCTGGCAACTCCCCTCCTCCACAAAGCCCAGCCCAAAGGAGCTGCCCTGAAAACTCCAGCAGAGCCAGGGACCCTCAAGGTCTCTGCAGGCCCTGGTAGAGACCCAGACTGGGTACTGCTCTGGGGCAGGTGCTTGGCACTGAGATATAGGGATGCGTCTCCCTGTCTCAGGGGATCAAATGTGTCACCATGTTTGGTGATGCTTGAATGAGACCCCATCCCAGGAGGTTTTAAGCAGAGGCTTATTGAGGAGAATTCTGACCAGAATCAAATGGTACTAAGCTCCAGTCTGAGGCACCGCCCAATCCCACACTCCTCCAGAGCACCATCTCCTTCAGACCCAGATTGGATCAGGTGGGATAGATGGGGCCCCTGTGCATGTCTGTGGCTTGTGCACCCACAGCTCTGGGCTCTGCCTGGTAACCACTGTTCTTGGGCAGACCAAGTGATCAAGCTGAGGAAGGTGCACCTGCAGGAAGAGGGCGAGCTGGAAAAGATCAGGAAGAAGAGGCACTTGGACTTCTTGGACATCCTCCTCTTTGCCAAAGTGAGTGTGGGAGAGGCCCGAGGCTTTGTCCAGAAGACCAGAGCCCAGGGGCAAACCCTGCTCTCACTGTGCCTTCCCCGAGATGGAGAATGGAAGCAGCTTGTCTGACAAGGATCTCCGTGCTGAGGTGGACACGTTCATGTTTGAGGGCCACGACACCACAGCCAGTGGCTTCTCCTGGATCCTCTATGCGCTGGCCGCCCACCCCCAGCATCAGCAGAGGTGCTGGGAGGAGATCCAGAGCCTTCTGGGGAATTAAACCTTCATCACGTGGTGAGTGCTCAAGAGATGGGGGAGCCCTGTCCTCTCTACGTTAGAGAAGCCCCTGGTCTGCCCAGACCCTGCCTGCCCTTCAGGCTGGCTTCGTTTCAGGGACCACCTGGACCAGATGCCCTATACCACCATGTGCATCAAGGAGGCGCTGCAACTCTATCCACCAGTGCCAAGCATTGGCAGACAGCTCAGCAAGCCCATCACCTTCCCTGATGGACGCTCCTTACCCAAAGGTATGAGCTCCACCACAATCACCATCTATCCATTTTACAAGGACACACGGAAGATGTGGGATATCCATGTGTCCTTGAGCAGTGCCTATCCTGTCTGGGTCAGTTTCTGATCAGTAAAATGGATACGTAGTTTGTAGTCAAGATAAGGTGTATGAAGGGCCTGCACAGAGCTGCCCCCCAGCAAAATTTCAATAAATATCCGTTCCCTTCCCTGTTCATAAAGTGCATTTTCATTGTAGGAGGTTGCCATAAATGATCTGTAAGAGCCCTTTCAACTGCAGGGGACTAAGGTCCTACACTTCTAACATTCTCCAGGGCTGACATTTCATTATCTCTAGATACTGTGTTCTTAGGACACTAGAGTTAAATCCAGTTTGGTGACCCTGACATTCTTTGATTCTAACATTCTGTGCTCCAGTACCTGACTCCAAGTGTTGAGACTCAGGAGCTTATCCTGTCTTCATTGTCACATTTTTTTGAACATCCCATGCTTGATGAACTATCTGGGAAACTTCTTTGCAAAAATGCAAAGAACTATATACATGAAGGTTTATGTGATGATGATTCAATCCCTGGGATCTTCTCCACAAAAACATGTTAGCTTCTGGATGTGCACTCAGCACTTTAGCCCTAAAATCCTAATTTCCTGAGGTGTGAAATTCTGGAGAAAATCTGAGAGGGGCAAAGAGAGATGTGCTTCTTTCTTTATGGGGCTTCTAAGTAAACAATCGAGATCAGGGAACCCAGTGCCGTGGGTCAGATGTGTTCCAATCTTTGAGGAGGCTCAGGCTGATGGCAGAGGGCAGCTGATGACCAGTTCTGAGACCACAACATAGTGGAGGCTGATCATTGGCTCATCTCTCATGGGAGTTGAATCCCAGCCCTGCCACATCCTACCTGTGGGGCCCTGGGCAAGTTGCTCAGCCTTTCTAGCCTCTCTGAGCTAAACCTGCCTCATCACTAAAATAGAGATATAAGAGTATCATCCTTGGAGACTGGTTCTGAGAAATGACTATTCCCCACTGGTTCAATGGGAGGCTCTTAATCAACCTGAGTTGTCACTTGAGTTTCTGCAAACAGTAAGCCTCTGCTTCTTTTTTGCTTCCTTTCCTGGCTTCATGGTTTTCTGTTCCTCACCTGCACACACTTGCTTTGCTATGCCTAACCCACCTTCCTTGCACCAGGATTTTCTCACTCACAGTGAAAGGGAGTGGCTCTGATTTGAGGCAGGACAGGAAGGCATTTCCTGCATCCATACCTGCCCTGCTGGGCTGTAGGTCCAGGACCCCACCTCGTAGAAAAACTCAGTCTTTTCTCTGTCTCATTCCCCTACCCTGCAGGAATCATACTCGCTTTGTCCATCTATACCCTTCACCACAACTCAAAGGTGTGGCCGAACCCAGAGGTATGGTGGCCCCAGGAAGAGGGGATGAGGTGATCTCTCAAGACCACCCCCCCACCTCTGGGAGTCTTGCTTTTTCCTGGGTTGAAGCAGGGCTTGGCCCCTGGGTGCCCTGGCCCTGGTGCTCTCTCTGCAGGTGTTTGATCCTTTCCGGTTTGGCTCTGATCGCCATAGCCATGCTTTCCTGCCCTTCTCAGGAGGATCATGGTGAGGGATCCTGACTGTGGTGATGGCGGAGGGGGTGGTCACTGGTGCACACCTGATATTTGAGATCTCCTTGTTCAACCATGGCTTCTGTGCTTTGTTCGTGTCAGTGTTTATGGGAAAGAGGCCCTGTTGTGTTTCTATGTACTAAAGGGGGTCAAGGTTCATGGCATGCCATGGTGACTTTGCACCCACTGCTCTTTCCCAATGGCCAGCTGAATCCAGTATCAGTGGGCTCTCCAAAGTTCAGTGTATTCTGGTGTTTTCCTGATTTTAGGACTGTGGTAGTTCAGAATTAGAATTTCTTGCGTATTTAAATTTTCAAGTGTTGTGCTTTTCTCAATTGTTAGGCACCTCAATGGACTTCTCTCTTCCCACACATTCTCAATGCAGTCCATTGCCCTTTGTACTTCATTCACCAATCTGCCACCTTGCTGCATTAAATGAATAGTTTGCATGGCTTTCAAGTTACAGATGCCTTGTTTGTCTCTACAGTTCAGTCTGAAGAAAGTTTTGTACCAATTTGCATCTTCCCTATTTTTTTTGGTCTTTCCCCCCTCCCCAAATGTTCACATAACCATGACAAATTTCCCAGTTGGAAAAATTCTCCTTATGAATTGGGTTCTATTCACCACAAATTTACACATAGATCCACATAGCCCAACTTGGCCATAAAAAGCCGGGGGTGGGGGGGCGCTCAGTGTGATAGGATTTCCAAAGGCCAGCAAGAGAGTGGGAAGAAAGGCTTGAGGGTAGAGCTGTATGTGACTTGAAAACAGAGGGACTGGCAGCCAAGCCACAACCACGAGGGCCTCTAAGGTCCAGTTCCGGGCTGGGGCTCAGCAGCCAAGGCCTCCCAGCTCAGAGCAGGACCTGAGGCTGTTCTCTTTGGCTCTCCCCGTTGGCTCAGGAACTGCATTGGGAAGCAGTTTGCCATGCATGAGCTGAAGGTGGCTGTGGCCCTCACCCTGCTCCGCTTTGAGCTGACGCCAGACCCCAACAGGGTCCCTGTTCCCATAACAAGAGTTATCTTGAAGTCCAAGAATGGGATCCACCTGCATCTGAAGAAGCTCCTCTAACCATGGCGAGGACAAAGACAGGTGCATCCCATCTATTTTGCTGTGAGGCCCCCTGCCTGGCTGCCCATGCTACTGTTTTCTGTCTGTTCACCTGCCTGCCTGGCAGCACTACTGCCTCCTGCCCACCCGCTTGGCTGCCCTTCTCTCTGTCCACCTCTCTCCAGGCTCCCTACCTGTTTGTCTCCCTCCCTGAGTCTCCTGCCCACCTGCATCTCTGCCTGTGCACTAACTCCTGACCACCTGCCTGCCCTCCAGCCTGATTATCAACCTGTCTTTATTCCCTTCTGTTGCTATTGCTAAAGACCATGAACTTACAGGCTTAACCCAATGCAAACTTATTCTCTTACAGTTCTGGAGGTCAGAAGTCCAGAAGGGGTTTCACCAGGCAAAAACCAAGGCATTGGCAGGGCCACATCATCCCCTCCAGAGCTTCCAGGGGAGAATTCCTTCCTTGCCTTTTCCAGCTTCCAGAGCCCCAATCCTTACATTCCTTGCCTCCTGGCTCCACCCTGCATCTTTCAGCCAGCAGCATCTTCATTTCTATCCCTGTTTCTGTCTTTACATGGTCCTCTCTCTTACATGAACCCTTGAGATTTCATGAGGCTACTCAGATAATCCAGGCTAATCTCTCCATCTCAAGATCTTTAATGATGGTTTTGTTTTGTTTTGTTTTGAAAAGGTACCAGGGATTGAACCCTGGACCTCGCATATGTGAAGGAGGTGCTCAACCACTGAGCTACACCCGCTCTATTAAGACTTTAATGAAATCAAACCTTCAAAGTCACTTTGCCATATAAGATAACTAGTTCACAGGTTCCAGGGACCATTATTCAGCCCTCTCCAGTCTGACTGTCTCCTGATCAATCCACCTGAATGTATCCTATACATTTACCTCTACCAATTTGTCGTTCACACGTTCTTCTCCCTGGAATAAAGTTCACAATGGTTCAAGGAGCCTCAGTCTTTCTTGTAATGGCGATGGATGGAAGGAGAGAAGGGCGAGAGAGATGGGGTAGGAAAAACAGAGGAGAGAAATCCCTTCTGAGGAAGAGAAGGGAGGAAAATCTGCTTTGTTGAGCAGCTCAGGGCCCCTGCCTCCTGCCCCACAGGGCATCCTCTTGGCAGCCCCTGCAGCTCAGCCACCGCCCTGAGGACGAGGGCTGTCACCAAGGGCTTGGTGATTACCTGGGCTCTGGTCCTCCTGTTTCTAGCCCCAGGTCCCATTTGCACTCCTGCCTTGTTCCCTGGGCCAGTGTCCCTGCTTCCAGCAGTCCCTCTCAACTGGGTCCTGCCTTCTCTTGCTGGTTCTCAGTGCAGGTCCCTCCAGGCTTGCCCAGGGCCCTGGGTCATAGACAGACCTCCCCAGTGCCCTCTGCCTGCCGTGCAATGCCACGTCTGCCTCCTGGAAGGGGCTTCTTCCCCAGCTTTTGCCTGCAGCCAGCACTCTCTCCCAGTTCCTGGCATCCTAGCCTTAGCATTTCACTGGCCCTGTGGAGCCCTGCCCTGAGAAGGGTGGGGAGGGACGAGCAGGCTGGACACTCACTGCTTGACCCACGGCGTGGGGCAGGAGACTGAGCCTGGGCACTCCCTGGGAAGGAGGTTTGGCAGGTCCCTGGCATCAGAAGGTACAGAGGGCTCAGGCTGACCCAGATGCAGGGAGCACTCAACAATGGGAGCTCAGAATTCTGGGGACAGGCCATGGGCACATGCTCTAACCCCAGGATTCCAAAGGAGTGGGAACAGTATCCAGAAGTGACCCTGCTGACTGCAGGAATCGGGCAAGGCCCAGGCTGAGGTCACACCACATGCAGCAGCCATCACACACACATGAAGACATCATGGGCAGCCCACACCTGCTCATGCCCAGGCATGTGCTCCACATGCCACACAAACACGTGTGCCCACCAATGCTGGGATCGCAGTAGGCAGCAGGGAGTGTTTGGAGAGCTGACAGAGATCAGTGGAGTTCATCCTTGGTGCCCACAGTCCCCCCAACACCCAGATCATCTCCTCCCAGGTGGTCTCTTCCCCACCTCCTCTGGCCCTGGAGCTCTCTGCTCTCTTTTCCCACCTAAACATGTTTGCTGGGAGAGTTTCTAGATTAATTATGGGGGCTTGGTTAAAAGTACCCAGAGTCAGAAGTTCTCAGTACTAGTCTCCTCCCACATGAGTGTATGGCAGGTTCCCTCCGTTAATCTATAAGTGGGATAAAGTCCCCCACCATCTGGCCACACAGGCCACCTGATCACCCCAAGAGACAAGGGAAGTAGATGTGATTTAGACTTGGGTGTCACACAAGGACATAAGGTCGTTATTACGGCTCACTCAGCTTCCAGTTGAGTGAAAAAGGTCGGTCCAGAGCCAGACAACAGAGGGGGAGGCTGGGGGTGGGGGTGGGGCAGACAGCCGAGAGGCATACCGTCTGGGGCCTCTGCACCCCAGCCTCGGTGGGCAGGGAGGCCCGGGTCTTGAGAGGACTTCGCATGAGTGAGCTGGTAGCCCAAGCAGACCTGCCAGGCTGTGGCCTTCTTCTGAGAGGGGGAAGCATCAATGGTGGGAGAGGGAGATTTCTCGATGGCACATCCCAGGGCAGCAGGGAGACATCACTGAGTTCCAGGGCTGAGAAGTCCCCTCTCCAGCTCTGCCCCCACCACGCAATCTCCAGCACCATCTCGTCCTCACCTGTTTGGATCCTGGATTGGAGTCCAGTAATGAGCTTAAACCTTGGACCCTAGAGGTGTAGGTACATCCAGCCATCAGGTGCTGCTGCGGGGACTGTCAGGGACAGAGCTCTAACCCATCATGTTGCCCTGGCTAAGGCCCTCCCCAGAAGTCCTTCTCTGCACCTATGCCTCAAGGCCTGATTCAGGCACCCTGTCTTCCAGGAAGCCCATCTCTATGCCCTCTGCCTCCTTTTCCTAGCTCAAGGAATGCTGCAGAGGCCCATCTCAGGGGAGCAGAAGGCAAACCTGTGAAGCCATCTCGCTTATTTCTTGACCTTAGTGGTGGTTTCAAGGGAGTTTGCTTTACAATTATTCCGTGTTCTGGCCATGTTTATTTTATGCACTTTTCTATGTCTGTTATATTACACACACACACACAAGACAAAGTTAAACAAATAAACACACCCCTCTGCTTATTTGAAGTGAAGGAACCAGCCCCTAAAGCCAACCCTCTATCACGTGGTATGCGGTGAGCGATGTGCCTGGTTATGACCGTGACTCCCAAGGCAAGGGTTGCTTGGGTTCTCTGTGTGTTCACTAAGGCTGGAATGTCAGTATTGGGTACTTTTTAGAAAGACTGCTATTTATAGGAGATAAATGCAGTTTCAGGAAGAGCCTAGGTGCTTGCTAAATATTCGTTGGGTGAATGAGTTCTAGCGTCCGTGTATTTCAAGCCTTTAGAGAGACGTGTGTGTATACACGGCGCTGTCCTCTCAGTGAATGTCTATGTCAGTGCCCACCCCCTCTCTAAACTACCAGCCTCCCGAAGGCAGGAAGCAACAGCTAATCCACAAACTACCTGGGGAGGACTGTGCCCAGGGAGAGGTCCCAGCCTGGGCAGCCTGGGACCTACCCTCAGTCGCGCTGCTTCCCAGACCCTGGGCGCAGAGATTTCAGGTGGAGGTGGATGCCGTTCTTGGAGCGCAGGACCAGCTGAGGCATCTTGATGGGGGGCCGCGAGGGGTCCGGCGAGAACTCAAAGTGCAGCAAGCAGAGGGCCGTGACCACCTTTATCTCATTCATGGCAAACTGCTGCCCGATGCAGTTCCTATGATGAGCAGCAGAGGAGGCCATCAGTCTGGGGGTGTCCAGTGAAAACCAGACCCCACCCCCAAAGAACAGGCAGCAGAATTGAGGAAATGCAGGGCTCGTTGTGGCCAAGAGAAATCAGTAACTATTTTTAGATGAATGATTGGCCGATTGGTTGATCTGAGCTTAAAAAGCAGATCTAGGGAGTGTGGTGAGAGTCCCAGACTGAGAAGATACACCGGGGGGGCAGGAGGGTCTGGTTTGGGAGTATCTCCTGGAATGACTCATTCACCCCACCTACACCCCAGGAGAGGGATGGGAATGTGATAAGGGAAAGAAGGTCCCCGGGCTCACCCCTGCGTGAAGATCATCACCCTTCTCCAGCCCAGTCCCCCTCAATCACACAGTATCCCCAAATGATGCCTTCCCCACAAAACCCCCAACCCTCATCCTTCCCAAATCCTGAGTGCCCAGAGATGCTGGGCCTTTCCCTACCTGGGCCCTGAGGAGAAGGGCATGAAGGCAAAGGGGTGGCGTCCAGCCGCGTTGTCAGGGGAAAAGCGCAGGGGATCAAAGACCTGAGAGGACAGGGCCTTACTTCAACACCTGCTAGGTCCCAGGAGGGTGTCCCAGGGCTTCATCCCACCCAACCCCCTGACCTCTAAACCTAGGGTTTGGAGTACCTCTGGGTCAGGCCACACAGCGCTGTTCCTATGGAGGGCATAGATGTGCAGAGAGACCAGGCTGCCTGTGGGCAGATCAGAGGCCTGGTGACCAGGGGTCCTCAGGGCAGCCAGACCTGCCCCCCCACAGGGCCACAATCCCCTGCCTGAACACTCTGAGTGACAGAACTCTCACTGCCACACTCAGCTCGTCCAAGTGCTTTTGTCATTGCGCTCAGTTCCTGTAGACCCAGCGCCGTGCACAGCACCTGACACAGACATTTGTGGAATGAAAAGAAGGGAGGAAAGGACCCACTCCACCATGAGGTAGGACAGGCAGGGACTGTTAAACCCATTCTGTTTTCAATTAATTGACACTCAGGGAAACTATTATTCCTAATTTTATGCAGTCAATAGTAATAGCTACCATACATTGGGTGCTTGCTAAATATGCCAGGTACAGGGCTAAGCACTCTTTATGAAGCCACCACATGCAGTTGTACAGGTAGGCCAGACACTGCACAGGTCAAAGTCTATGGGGGTGACGCCCCCTGAAGTTGTTCAGTGCACAACCTGCATGGCTCTACATGACAGCCCTGATGAACATTGTCTCTTTATCTTGTCAACCACATTATAAGGAAGGTACCCTTCTTATCCCCATTTTACAGATGATGAAATGGAGGCTTAGAGGTAGAGGGATTGACCTGATTAAGCACTGTAGAGCTAAGATTTGGACCCAGGGCTCTCTGACCCCATGACTGACCTCTTCCCCAAATGGTGCAAAGATTAGGCCAAAGGCACAGGGGGTGTCAGAGGAGCAGCCCAGAGGTCTCAGCCTCCACCCACAATCCACCCGAGCCCACCTGCAGGTAGAGAGCGGCCATCCACAAAGCTGACAGGCTTGCTGAGCTGGCGGTACACCTGGGGCACAGGTGGGTAGAGGCGGAAGCTCTCCTTGATGCACATGGTCAGGTAGGTCATCTTGCCCAGATCATCCCTGCCAGTGACAGAGCCAGTCCATTCTGGGGGTACAGCAGGCCCCGATCACACCTCCTACCACTTGCCACCACACCCCTGAGATTCCAAGGAGCTCAAGGGCTCCAAATGCCCAGGCCACACAAGACACAGGGTGGCCACTCAGATCCAGAGGTTTGGGCTTCACTTTCCTCCAACCCCTCTTCATCTTCACCACTATGAGAGAAAGGCACAGTGAAGTCATCAAAGACAAGGTCACTCCTGTGTCTCTTAGGGACCCATAGGAACTCTCACTGAGACAGTTCTTTAGATTCTGCTTAGTTTCCCCTGTGGAGCTGGAAAGGCTTGTAGCAGGGGAAAATATACCTTGGCTGAGTGAACTAATAAATGCATGCGCAACTGACATGCTCAGGTAAAGGATTATTCTCTTTTGCCACCAGGAAGCTCAAAACCAAGTGTGAGGTCCATCTATAACTATGGTGCAAAAGCTTTCTACAGAGTCACGAATCTAAGGTCCTTTTCATCCTGGTCCTAATTTTCCATTTGTGTTTTCCTATTTTTTTGAATAAGCTACTTCAATATTAGGAGAATGTGCTTGGGGGTACATCTACAAGATCTCCCCCCACATCTGCTGGAGGGAACAGGATAATTGCCACAGCCCTCACCTGGTTTCTCAGGTGGCCCTGTGTTGTTTGTAGGACAAGATGGGCACAGCCTTTCCTGGGGCTGTGCAGGACAGACTGAGCTCTCCATCCTCCTCACTCACCACTGCAAGGAGTCCCTGTCCCCTAGGATCTCATGGACTTCCTCCCTACAACGATTCTGGTGCTCAGGGTTCGAGGCCATGCAGTAGAGAAACCAGGAGATGCCACTGGTGGTGGTGTCATGGCCTTCAAACATGAACGTGTCCACCTCAGCCCGGAGGTCTGCATCTGACAGCTTGATCCCATTTTCATCCTGGGGTAGGGAAGACATCATGGGACCATTCAAGTAATTTGAATAAGTACCAAGTGGAGCTTGTAGATATTTTTTTTCTCTCAAAGAGTTATTTCTTTCATAGCCATATGATGAAACTTCCCAAAATAGCCCACTTCAATATAGAATATCTTTACTCTGGAAGTATTTCTTTTCTTTTCTTTTTTTTTTTTTTTTGTC
>JAQZBX010001705.1:31339-57911 GCA_029593785.1 Cabassous unicinctus | reverse complement strand
GAAACTACAAAGTATCGCTATGAGAAATAAAAGAGTACCTAAATAAAATTAAAAAAAAAAAAGAGGAACTTGTAACAGTGACTGTCAAATAAAGACAGTGAGGGAGTGAAAGCTCCTTTTCAGATTGTGGGTCAGGTATCTATCTGTTCTTCCAAGGCAAGCCTGGATGCCTTCTACTGCAGGAAGCCTTCTCTGATCCCTCTGGCTGAGTTACCTGTAACTTTACACAGCCCTAACTGCCAGCCTGGTAGAGGAAGACATCTTTATCAACATCTACCGCCTGTCTCTTCCACTAGATTGTTTCTCATCTTTATCTTGAGCACAGGGCCTGGCCAGGGGTAGAAGCTCATTGATTTTGTGAAGTATATAAATATGTAATACATGACAAACAGAATGAATGAATTAATGAATGAATGAATGAATGAACGAACGAATGAACTCTAAGATTCTAGTGTGCCAAGAGTCTTCAGGGTCTTAGAACTCTAGAATTGGTTTTCAGGACCTTCGACCACCTGACTCAGCCTCCCTGATCCTATATCTCTCCCCAATGCCACTGCCCAGCCACCCCCGGCACCTTCCCACCTCTGCACCTTGGCTGATTTGGAAGTTTTGCTGTAAAAAAGAGGAGGAAAAAATTTAACAGCCCCTCCCCCTGTCTAGCAAAAGTCCTGCCTTATGAGGATGGTGGGGTCCAAGAGAGGCCTCCAGGGTCAGTACAAGTTGGGGTGGGCAACTCTGCAGTCACCTGGGCCCCAAGAAGAATGTCCAGGAAGTCTCGGTATCTCCGGTTCTGGATCTTCTTCCACTCTTTCTCATCTTGCAGGGCTGCCTTCCGCTCCCTGATGACCTGGTCTGGGCCAGGAGTACAAGGTGTCACTGCCTGGGATACCATTCTCTGCCCAAAGGGAAGCTGAGGCCCAGCAATGGGGTAGGATCCCAGAGTGTCTAGGGAGGAGCTGGGCTAGAACCCAGGCTTCCTGGGGGTGGGACCTGGGGGAAAGACTCACCTGTATGGTCGTGGGCCACCTGGCAGGCCCGCAGGAAGCGGCGGCCGTGGGGGGTGAGCCAGTAGATGAAGTCATTGTGATACTGGAAGGACTCGAGGCGCTGCTGCATCAGCAGAGTGAGGTCGTTGACTGCCAGGTAGTAATTGCTGCTCCTGGACAGCAGAGGGTGGGAGGGGTGGCTCAGGACCCAGGAGCAGAGCCCAGAGAAGCTCCGTTCCAGTCCTTTCTGCCCTCCCCCTCCCTGCCTTTAAGCCTCCCCACCAAAACCATGTGTCTCTTACCACGGGCAAAGCTCCAGCTCCCCTACCACTGAGGCTCCCTTGGGCAGGGCCCTATCTCCTTCCAGCTGACTTGGGGGGAGTGTATGGTCATTCCCAAGGGGCCCCCTGACCTTTGGCCCAGGCCACTGTCTCCTTTGCCAAAGGTGCACTTCATGAGCGTGTCCAGTGCCATGTGGCCCACATCACAGAAGATATCAAAGCACTTATCTTCACGAGCTTTTTCCTCCCACTTGTCCTGGAACCCAAACAAAGAAGGCTATGTGGGGGCCAGCCTGGCCAGATGTCCCATCCCCACCCTCCGGGGTCCCCAGCCTGGCCTCGTCAACCAAGTCCCCCACAAAAACAGAGACCAAGGTCCTGCCCTGCCTTCTATCTGAATGGAATGTGGGACAGGGGCAGGGGTTTGGGGCGCCTCAGGCTTTAGGCTCAGAGGGCAGGACCAGGATGCAGGTCTTGCAGAGAACATACTGACCCTTTCTCCCAGCCAGGGGCAGTCTACGAGGGAATAAGAGGGCCTGAGAGGTGGTGAACTCCCCAGCACAGTTTGTAAGTCAGACCTGCCGTTGATGCTGGGGAGGAGTTTCCTGCAAGGAGAAAGACTAGCCTGGGTAACTTCTGGGCATTATCTAGCCCCCAGACTCTGAGCCTGACCCCTGATCCTGACATCCCTTTTAAAGATGCGGTGCTAGCAACATCACTTTAGGCAGTTGTGACAGACAGAGGGTGAAGAGGAGATACTCTCAAGTATAGCAGCCCTCAAATCTGCTACAGTAGAAGCCTTATTTAGGCCTTGCAAGGCCCCTTTGGTCTCGAGGGCGGAGTCTCCTGGTAGAGACAAGGACCAGGGCCTGCCTGGATCCTAGGAGCTTCAGCACATAGTCAGTTCCTGGCACGCAGCATGTGTCTGGTAGAGCAGGAGCTCAGGTAGAACAGGGACAAAGGGTGTCAATGATTCCTGCCACAGCTGAGCACCACCTGCCCTCCTGCAGCTCTTCAGGCCTGTACTGAGGGTGCAGCAGCCAATGCCCTCCAGGAGCAAGCCCCCCCGGGAGCAGCGCCCACCCCCCCAAGAGCCCAGCCCAGGGATCTCACCAACAAGGTGCGAGTGGAGTCTGCGAACACGGCCACATAAGGCTTCAGCACATCATAATGGAAACCGGGCGTGAGCAGCTTGCGGTGTTGGAACCACTTGGGCCCCTCAAGGACCAGCAGGCCCTTCCCTAGGGAGAGGATGGGAGAGGGAAGGTCAGTCAGTCCAGGCAATCCTGCCCCAGGCCTTGCAGCCGGGGGCCCAGCAGGAGGCCTGAGACTGCTCCTCCCCTCCCCCCAAACCTGGAACCCTCGGGGGGTGGACAGCCAAGAGACACAGTATTGCCCTCTGTGCTCCCACCCCAGCCTGCCAGGAGCCTTTGGACAGAGCCAGTGACTCCCAGGACCTCAGGACACAGGAGGTGGCAGTGATGAGTGACTTTCTTCTTCAGGACAGGATGCCTCCAGTAACTTGGACTCGGGGAAATGAGACGCAGCTCTGTGGAGCCAGCTAGGCAGGAGGGAAGCCTACTGGGCCTTAACTCTCAGCTTCAGGTCTTGAGGAACACTCTACAGTGTTTGGCCTTCATGGCCCTGGGCAGGGCCTCATCCTGACTGCCCCCGACACACACACCAAGGAATGGAAATGCATTCCTCTCTTCAAACTGCCTCTTCATTTTTCTAAGCCTTTTCTTGTCTGTCTTATTTAAGCCTCACTATGTGTCTTTGATAATAGAAGAGAGAGGTGGAATCACACTGATGTCCAGAAAGGGACTTCCCTTTGTTACTGGAGAGTTAATAAGCCTGGGAATGTCATCCTCCTCTTGGCCCTGCCCTTTCTCAGCTCCCAGGAAGATGCTAAGGATACGAGGGGATCATGAGTAAAAGGAGAGCTTTGGAGAAGCTTATGGCCTGGACTCAAGAAGACGCATTGACCCACCTATCCTCAGCATCAAGCTGCACTCTCTCCTCCTGGCAGCCAAGGGCTGGCCAGTCCTTCGTGCCCAGGCTCATCTCTCAACTAAGCTCTGCCTGCCCACTGCCCCAACAGCCTTGCGGCCTGTGATAACACCAGCCCTGGTACTTCCACCACACCTTTTCTCAGACCCTTCCCCTGGTCAGCATCATCTATTTAAACCTCCTGTAGGATCTAGCTCTAGAGCCACCTGCTCCAGGAAGCAGCTCCTCACACTCACACCTTCTCCTGAGCTCTTGCCCTGCCTGTGGAGGGAAAAAAGACCCAGCTAGAGAAAGGGCCTGGGTCCTCTTTCTGGGCCAGCCGGGAGCTCTCCTGCCTCCTCCTCTGTCTTCCCACTCAGCTGAGCTGAGGATGGGCACAAGGGGACCAAGCAGTCCTGCTGGGATAACTAAGCTAAGTGGGGACAGGGCAGGATCCTGCTACCCAGCACCAAGCATCTGGGATGGGAAGGGCAGGAAAGGCAGCTGCAGCCCAACTTACCAATCCACTGAAGGAAGAAGTCATATACATCCGGAGCCTTTGGGTCTGCAGGAGAAGGAGAAGATAGGGTCAAGTGGGGACAGAGGGGTACTGAGAGGAAGCTTGTTGAAAGTAAGGCAGGATCTGTGCTGCTTTCCCAGACTTAGAGCCCAGGCCCAGGCCTCCTCCCCGGACCGCGCCCTGAACCCTTTGTTCTTGGGGAGCCCCACCCTCTCCCAGGAACCCTCACCCCCACGGCTGTACACAGCTTTGGCATAGTCGGGCTCATAAATGTTCAGGAAGCCAATGAACTGGCCAACCCAGAGTGGGTGAGCGTAGGGGAACTGGTGGGCCCAGGACACGACTTTGTCCAAGCTCCCCGTCTTCTGGATCTGAAACAGCAACAGAAGGCCAGGGCCATTCAGGAACCTGGTGCCACCCACCAGGCCCCAAGTCCCTGTGTGGGGAGGGGAGGAAGCTGCCCAGGCAGGCCCTGGGCAGCTTCCTCCCCTCCTCCCACACCCCTCACTCCTAGCCAGTCACCAGGTCCTAACATCTCTAGACTCCATCCTCACTGCTCTGTGAAGTCCCATTTTATAGAGGAGGAGCCTAAGGTGTAGAGAGGCTAAGTTGCTTGTGGAGGACCACACAGATTTTAAGTGGTGGAGCTGGGATGTGAGCAAAGGAAATTTGATTCCAGGGCCCACATTCTTTGGAGCCTGACAGTCTTGGGTTTGAATCTCAATTCCCCATTTTCTAGCTCTGTAAACTTAAGCAATTTACTTAAGCTCTCTGAATCTTGAAACCCTCATCTATAAAATGAGGATCATCATACCTATCATATAAGGTTGGTGTTAAATGAGTTCATGCAGAAAGTGTGTGTGTGGTAGCTGTTATTAGTCGAGGTTGTGAGGCATTTAAGGCCCTTAACTGAGATAATGCATTAAAGGACCTAATGCTGGATCCTGCCCAAGGTAAGCCCTCAACTAGCAGTTCCCTCCCTTTGAGGCTTCCTTTCCCCAATACCTCTTCCTCCAAGCTTCTTCCAAGCTTCCTTCTGCCCCATCCTACTCCTAAATGTCTCCAACTGCACTGGAGAATGTGTTCTTAACAGGCCCCAGTTGGGGACAAAACCTTGTCCCCTATCACATGAGGACCTCCCCTTGTGCTACTCTCTCCAACTCTCTTCCCTTGGAACCCTGATAACTGTAGAGTGTCAACTGTGTTGCTAGGTGTTCTGGTCTCCTTGGCTGCTCAAGTAAATAGCATGCAATGAGTTGGCGTAAACAATGGGAATGTATTAGCTCACGGTTTTGAGGCTAAACGAAAGCCCAAATCAAGGTGTCATCAAGGTGATGCTTTCTTCCTGAGGCTGGCTGTGGTGATCTTTGCTCCTTGGTGCCTCTATCACATGGCAATGCACATGGCAGCCTCTCCTGTCTTCTCCCTTCTCTTCCAGATTTTGTTGAATTTCAGATTCTGGCTGCTCCCTGTGGCTTTCTATCTGTCTGGATTTCATTCTGCTTATAAAAGACTCCAGTAATAGGATTAAGACCCAACCTCACTGGGTTGGGCTACTCCTTAACTGAAGTAACCTCATCAAAAGACCCTACTTACAATGGGTTCACACCCACAGGAACGGATTAGGTTTAAGAATATGTTTTTCTGGAGTACATAAGCTCTAAACCAGCACACTAGGTAACATTGTCTAAGGCAAAAGTGACCCCTGGGGTGATGGAAAAGTTTTGGTAATGGATGATAACAATGGTAGCACAATGTTGTGAATGTAATTAATACCACTCAATAGTATTCTTGAAAGTAGTTTAAATTGGGGGGTGGGGGTGGAAATGACCCCTGGTTGGTAAATTCCACCTGGACTGGGAAGAACCATGAATGAACTGTAAATACCTGATGGGGCACCATGCCTTGGGCTTCCCTGGGTGCAGTGACTCTTTGGACCAATAGCAGATATAGGGATTGTGTGAAGCTTGGGGATTCTAAGACAAAGTGAACCCCACACCCACTGGTATGGATTTCGTCTCCTTGCCCTTGGAGAATGTAGAAGGGATAATTACTCTCATTTTACAGATAAGAAAACTGAAGCTTGGAATGCCTTGCCCACTGCTAGTTGGTTAGTAGTACTCTAGCTCAGGTCTGCCCCACACTTTTCTGCACATTGAAGCCTCTCAGGGCTGCTATATCTGGTTGTATATCTTGTGCACTGCACAATCCTGAGGACTGCCATTCATTTTGAAGTCTGTGCACATGCCAGCCCTCTTTTTCCTCCCTATAAAATTCCCTCTCATATTTCCCACCTATTCAACAATCCACACTGTACCCTTGAGGAGAGAGTCTTGAGGAAGGACACAGGGAGTCTGGTAATGTAGAACCCTCCCTTCCAAGCTTCCCTGACCAAGACCACTACCCCAAAGGCTCTTGGAGAATGGATCTGGCTTCTCTAGTCCCCAGCCACCCATCTGTGTCTTCTCTGGGATTCCTCTCTTCCCTGGCCCTCTGCAGAGTCCAGTGTAATTTCCCCTATAGATCCCCTCCCATCACTGCCTCTGAACCCAGCAACCTAGCCCAACCCACCCTGGACAGTTTCCATGACCTTGAGTACACAATGTCAGAAAAAGGCACAGAGTGACAAAGATCCTCCCTTACCCCTGATGGAGGGAACAGGTAAGAGGAAACCTACTGGTGTCCCTGAACCCTTCCCTCTTTCCTTCCTGGTTGGTGTTCCTGAAAGTGCCCCTTTCCCCCTATATCTCTCCTATCTTCCCATCTGTCCTTCTGGGTTTTCCTTGCCCCTTCCGGATTACCATAGTTGCTCCCCCATCTGTCCATCTCTCCCAAGTCCAAGTAACCCGACTGGACAGAGCAGGGAGAGGAGCCTTAAGTCACAGAGAAGCTAGACTCCTAGGATCTCAGGGTTGGAAGGTGTCTTTGGCTGATCTGGTTCATCTGATCCCTACTCACCTCCTCATCAGCCATGATTGTGCCCTTCTGCAGCAGCTCCACCAGAGACAGGAGACCCTGACCTCATGCTGGCCACATTCACAGCCTGAGCCCTGATCCTCGTCACAGCTTGAGCCTACCCCTGCCTCCCCACCCCCAGCTTTCCCATACTGCCCTTGATTGCCCTGGGAATTTAGTGAGAGTGAGGATGGCTCCAAGCAGCCTGGCCCCTTGCTGGAAATGAAGCCCCTCCAAGAGGGTGGGGCATCCTCTTTCTAAGGGATGTGAGGGCTCAGCTCCTCTGGGTTACATAACTGGACCTCAGACCCGACCTCAGATGCCCTAAGTTGGGATGCCTACAGGGCTGGGAGGTCTGGGCTGTGCTTGCTTATCTCCAGAAGGAAGGAAGCAGAGAAAGAACAGAACAGGGAGACAATTCACTGATCCCAGCTGTCCCAGCCCTGCCCCGCCCCCATCCTCACATTTACACTCACTGTTAACCTCATCAAAAGTAAACAATAGGAGGAATTGGGAAGAGCAAACCACTCTTTCCTTGGCTCCCCCAGAATCCGAGTAAATTTTGCTCTGAGAATCAGATCTGAAAGGAACGTAGTCCAACCTCACCCCCACTTTATAAGTGGGAACACTGCAGCCCAAAGACCAAAGGGAAGTTTCCCACATGAGTCAGGGCATACCAGGGTGTCGGGACTAAAGTTCTTTCTGCTGCCCCTCCTGTTAGCAAGACTGGCCAAGCCTTTAGCCAGGTGACCTGAACCTCAGGTGGCCAGTGTTCAAGAAGCCAAGCTGCCTGCTTAGTCTGCTGCAGCCACAGCTCTCCCAGGGGGTTGCTGCTTGAGAACAAAAATAAATCTGCTCACAAAATGGGGGTGAGAGTTTAGAAAAGCAAACGGTTGGGGAGGGGAGAGGGAAGGGATTTCCGCCTTCTCCAGCATGTTGAGGCTTCTTCGAGACAGATCATGTTGACCTCACATTTAAAATCCCCAGGGTTGCCGGCCCAGCACCTTCACAATGTGAGGATCTCTTCCCCCAAGAGCTCAAACATCTCTAGCAACAGGGAACTTACTACTTTTCAAACAGCCCAACCCACCTTTGGACTGTTCTAACTCTTAAAAAGACTTAGTCACTGAACTGAAAACCATCTGCCTGTGGCTTTCCCCCATGAATCCCTGCTCTGCTCTCTGTGACCACACAAGCTCCTGCTGCCCAGGACAGTACTGCAGGGATCAGGAGTTGGAGAACAAATCCTCCTGGATCGTATCTCCTCCAGGATGGCCTTCATTAAGTTCCTTTTGTCCCTGCACACACTCAAGATTGCCAATGCTCAGTGTATCCAGCCAGTGTCAAGGACAGCTAAGCTGTGTATTCAAAGCTAAAGGGTTAAGAGTGGTTGCCAAGAAGAACCAGCCAAAAGTGAAAAGAAGTAGCATCTCTGAAATAACTATAAAAATCAGTGAAAAAAGTGGACTCAATTTACACACATTCTCTGAGGACTCAATTATGGGGCTGAGCAGAGAGCTGTGGGAACCAGGAGGGAGGGGATCTAATGGTAAAGATCCTAAGGAGTAGAGAAGTGACTTCCTCACCATTTTGATTACAACCTGGTGACTTCACCTTTCATCCTCCCTTCCAGGGACATATGTACTTACACATGTACATGTGAACATGAAAGAACACACAAGATGCAGACAGGACCCCTGAGTCAGATTGATATGGGTTACCACGACTCTACTTACTATGAATTGGCTAGAAAATGGTGATTGGCCTTGCCCAAAGTCACACGACTAGAAGTCATACCCTGGTCTTTAGGTGCCAAAGCCTGTGCTCTTTCCTCAACACCTCTCCTGACTTCATCATCCAAAGATGAACCCCAGTCCCAGGAATGACCAGGTTTGGGAGGGAGAGCAGGGTAACATCCAAACACCCCATGCAGACAGGAGGTCAGGGGCCCACGAAATACCCAAGCATCCAGGGAGAGGCAGACTTTGACCCTCATCCTGATTGAGCGAGTGGCTTTGCTAGCCCTGTGTTGGGTCCTCCAGAGATTCATGCAGTCAACAAATAGACATTGGGAACCCACTCCATGCCAGGCGTGGCACTAGTTCCTGGAGATATGGTGGTGAGCAAGACAAAGCCCCTTCCTTCCCTAGTCTACATTCTAAGTGGGAAGAAAGGAAATAAACAAGAATCAAATAAATCAATGGTATAATTTCAGGTGCCGGTAAGTCTAGCAAGAACAATAAAACAAGATAAGGGGCAGGGGCTGCTAGTATAGTTGGCAGGGGGCTGGGTGGGTCAAGGAAGGCCTTTCTGAGGTGACTTTTGACCAGAGATCAGCAGAAATGCCTTCTGGAAAGCCCCGAAGCATTGGCCACACTCTGCTACTTGAAACTTCCTCTTTCCTCAACTGTGCCCTCCACTTCTCCCCTCCTCACTCCCAGCAGATGAGCCTTGCTCTACTTGGAAAAGAAAAATCGAGACAGTCGGATAAAAAATCCCTAAAAGTCAGCCACCAGATTAGAAGAACTACCTGCACAGGCACACCCTTCCTTTCCACCTTCCCTCCTATTATGGTGAAGGTGAAGCCCCGGGTCTGGCCAAGGCTAATCCCTTCAGATTCCAACCCTCCCCTCAGGTGCCTCACCCAACAGTTAACCTCTCTGTCACCCACTCTTCTGGCTCCTTCCCATCTGTATTTAAAATATGTTCAAGTTTCTCCCGTTTAAAAAAAAAGAAACAAACAAACAAACCTCCCTTAGTTCTGCTGCCTCCTCCAACACTCTATTCTCCCTTTTTCCTCCTCCCTTCATAACCTGACTTATTTAATGAGTTGTCCTCACCACTTCCATCTCCTCCCCTTTGGTCCTGGCCTTTCCAACGCTACTCTTGCTAAGGCCATCTATGCCCTCCTTAACATTAAGCCCAGAGGGCTTCAAGCTGCTGTGACATGGTTGATTCCTCTCTCTCTCTCTCTCTCTTGAACTCTCTCCTGGATGTCCTTCACCTCTCCTGATGGTGAACGCTCAGCAGCTCCTCACCCACAATTTGTTCCTCAAAAACTGATGCTCATCAAAATCCCATCTTTGGCCTGTTCTCATTCTGCACCTTCTCCCTATACCTTCTCACCCACTCCCATGGCTTCCTTTGACATCTACCTGCCAGTGATTCCCAATCAACAGTTCATCTTTCTCCTGAGCAACAGAAACATAATCAACGACCCCCTGAATATCTCTACATGATGTTCTACAGGTCCCCCAGCATTTGCAAATATGAACACATCATGTTTGTCCCCAATATCTACTCTTCCTCCTAAATTCCAGCCAGAATCCTGAAATGAGATTTCTCATGGTTTATTGCAATACCCCTCCCCTCTGACAGGTCCACCAAGTGGCACTTACATTGGAATCAGCAAAATAGAGGTAAGGCAGCTGCATGTAGCAGTTTATAGTAGGATGACCCCACCATGAGATCAGAAACTCTCCAAATCCAATAACTGAGTCCCCCACGCCCAGACACTGACCGGTGCTGCCAGTCCTGAGCTTCCTCTTTCTGGGTTTCAGATCCCCCACATTTTTTGTTTAAACACAGAAATTCTTTCCTCCTAGCTCTTGTGGCTCAGGGGGACATCTTCTCTGTTTACCTGACTTTGCCAAGTTGAGCTCTGATCCAGCTGAGTCAATGCAACAGTTTAACAAAACTCCAATGGCAATCCTGTGTCCCTCTTTTCCTAGGGCTGAAAGGGACATCACTGACACCCTCACATCTGCCTATGATGGAGGCCTTGAGGTCTCCCTCACCCCCACACCAAGATGCACACCCCCCACTGGTTCACTCCACCAACATCTACCTAGGTCACTGCCTCAGCCTCCACCCAGGTCTCTCTGCCTCCTGTTTGGCCACTGCCAATCTATATACCACCTTGAAGCCAAAATGATCTTTCTTCAACGCAAATCCCACCTGTCATTTCCTTGCCTGCTTCCCTTCAGTGGTTCTCCATTGGCCTCAGAATAAAGTAAAACCTTTTGACATGGCCTGCAAGAACCTGTCTGACCTGCTCCTACCCATCTGCAGTCTCATCCTCTCCATCCTGTCCTCCCACTCACCATTCCAGAAGTGCTGAGCTACTAGCACAGGACCTGGCCCATACTAGACCTCAAAAAGCAAATATTTATTGAACAAATAAATTCCCTAAATATGCAATGCTCTTTCTAGCCTCTGTGTCTTTGCACCAGTTGCATTTTCTGCCCTTCCTTCCCTGCTTCCACATCTACTACTTCTGGATCTTTTAGAATTTGCCTCTGCATCCTCAGAAGGGTGGTGCCCTTCTCTAGGCCCAAGGATATGTAACAGGCCCTTATCACCCTTGTGCCACAGTTACTGGTCTCTCCTACAGAGTTCCTCCAGGGCAGGGTCTTTGCACTCTAGCCCCAGCAAATTGGTCAAATAAGGCATGTTGCTTGAGAAAGATGGGAGCTTATCTGGCTCCCAAAGACTGGATTGATTTAGGAGGAAGAGGATAAGGAAAGCAAATGCCTCAGGGGGGGTTGCAACAAGAATTCCTCTACAATGGGAAGCGGATGTGGCTTAAGCAGTTGGGCACCCGCTTACCACATAGGAGGTCTTGGGTTTAGTTCCTGGTGCCTCCTAAAAAATGAAAAAAAAAGAAGACGAGCAGACACAGAGAGCACACAATGAGCAGACAGCGAGTGCAAACAACGAGGTGGGGGAGAAATAAATAAAATATATCTTAAAAAAAAAAAAAAAAGAATCCCTCTACCAGAATTTTAACACCTGGCATTTGCTCAGCAGCTTGCAAAGTACTTATACTTCATCTCATTTGATCTTCTAATTCTTTTTACTGACAAGTAAAGGGAAGCACAGAGAGGTGAGGTAACTTACCCAACAGGGCACATGAAGGCACATGATCAATGTCTGCTGAACAAAAATGAGGCAGAGCCCAAGACCAGGGCTTCTCACTACACAGCACAAGGCCATGGAGACTGTCCCAGTGATGGGTGGGGCCCAGAAAGAGGCCTCCACAGTCTCAAGGAAATAGCCTTTCCTTGAACTGGGGGCTGGTATTCTCCTCCCAACAAGTGCACATACATACACAGGTCAGAATTGTCGGCCACTCCCAGGAGTCCCAACCACAAACCAACAATACAGTTGAGCACCTACTATGTGCAAAGTCTTCCCTGGGCCTCACAGTGGGGGTAGGGGAACACTTGGAGAAGCCTCCAAGGGGAGAACTTCTGAGAATTGAGGAAGTTGACAAGTAGATGGTACCAAGACCTCCAAACCAGAATTGGAGACCAAGAGGGGAGAGATTAATCCTGATGAACAGCTCTTACCCATGCACCCCCGACCCTTTGCCCACCATTCCTCTTCCTGCCCTTCCTACTCTCATTATCACCAGGCCTAGGAAACAGGGTTTGCAGTTGTTGTTGTTGTTGTTGTTGTTGTTGTTTTTTAATGTGTTTTTAAATTCACTCACTGAATTAAAATGCAAGAGTCCTGGACCCAGCCTTGGTTCAATTCTTGAGCTACTATGTAGACTTAGGCAAATACCTTACCATCTCTAAATCTTGGTTTCCTCATCTTTACATTTCTGCCCTCCCCATTTCTTAGGTTCAGGTATAGATCAGAGGGAGAGCAGAGATGCCACACCCTGAGGAATGCAGAAGTGTTGTGACTACTAGGGCTCCCCAGGAAACCTTTGTAGTACCCAAGGGCAACTACTCTTCAAGTTCTTGCCCACCCTTCCTGGTGCCAAGTGGCATGCCCTTCAGATACTTGTTTTGGAGCAGCCAGGAAGCCAGAGCTAAGTTATGTATCAGGCCTTCCGCACACTCTCAAGGTGGGGCAGGGGCAGTTGGGGGGAAGAGGGTAGCCAGCTCTAATGGGGGTAGAGTAGGGGGAGGCAAGTTCCCTGTCCTAGACAAGCCCAATGACTAAAGGCAAACCCAGCTTTAATGGAGGCAGGTAGGAGTGGAGGGAACATGGGAAGAAAGGGATTGAAGGTCTCTGTAAGCACCTCTCATATCCCCATGAAGGCCAGACCTTAACCTTCCCATGACCCTCCTCTCCTAAACTCACCCTGATCCTTCTACTTGTCCTCACCATCATTCTCTCCTCTCAGTTGATACCCCTCTCTTACTCCTTAACATTCAATATTCATTCAATGGTGCCTACTCTGTGCTAGGCTTTGAGCTGGACCCTGAGGGCACAGGGTTGAATTAGACCAGATCTCCATCCTCCAGGGAGTCACGGTCTAGTAGAGAAGATGAGCAAGTAAACAGGACATGCCAACCCAATGGGACAAGTGCTGAGACACAGAGAAGGAGATCTAATGTGGAAACCTGGTGAGACACAGACCCAGCCTGGGGACAAGGAAGGCTCTGGTGTTCAATTTCCCCTGTACACCATAAATTCCTTGAGAGCAGGACCTGGGTCTGATTCCTTTCCCCAACCCACCCTTTCCTTTCCTGGGTGTCCCCAGGATGGATGTAGAGTACTGGGCTATCTTAAGAAAGCAGTTATCCTTAAGGGTAAGAATAAGCCTGGGCAAGTCTCACCAAAAGGTCAAGCTCATTCCCAATGTCAATCATGGAGAAGAGGCATATCCCCTGACTGAGAACGGGGAAGGAAAATCAAGAGGTAGGAGAAGGAACCATGCCTCTCTGAGATTTAAACTCTGGCATTTATACCTAGGTTTCCAAACCTGGCTCCAGATTGAAACACTTGGGGAGGTTTTGAAATTCAGCCTCCTAGTTCTAACCTGCTAAATTAGGATCTCAGGAGCTGAGGGCCCAGGAATCTGCTTCTCCTGGTTGATTCCAATGCAGGTGTCCCCTGCCCTATGTTTGGAAACCTCAAGTCTAGACACTCACGAAGGTGGGGAGCTAAGAAGTGCTCCCGAGGTGGGACTAAGGTGGTCCCCAACTACCTTGAGAGTGAGCCAGAATCAGCCCCTGAGCCAGCCCATAGTCATAGTAGGGAAAACCCCACCTTTGGGCCACCAGCAACTTGGATACTATGGGCAGTCTCTCACATGGCATCTATGCCCTCACTTTCATTTTCTGCCTTAAAAATGGAAATTTTACACTACACTGAACAAAGAGAATCCCGGTTGAGTGCTAAACCAGACTGCCTGCTTTATCCAGGTTTCCCCTGTGCTATCTCCGAGCCTTTAGCAGAGCCTTATCTGGACCTTGGGCCTCAGAATAATGGGAAAGAGAATGTGGGCTGCTTGAGCCCCAACTTTAAAGCAGCCCTCCTCTGAGGCCAGCTTGGGAGGCAGGAGCGAGGGAGAGATCCCAGTGGGAAGGCTGAATGGGAGCCATGGCTCCCAGGACATCAACCCTTTCCCTGACCATTGGGTGTTCCACCATGCCCCTCATCCCCCTACCCACTTCCCAGAAGGGGGGATTTTTTTTCCAAATCCTCTCCACCCTTCTCTCTCTCCCAAGTACCTCCTGGGCATGCCCAAAAAGCCAGTGGGTGGGGGGCCCTGGGAAGCTGTCCAAAGCCCTGGCAAGCTTCTGTCTCCGCAGCAGCAGGCAGGCGAGTTTGAAGAAGCCTAAGATCAAGATCAGTCCAGAAGCCCACAGGGCCAGGCGGCAGAGGGCCAGGGAGAGCAAGGCAGGCACCATGGCTGGAGTTGCAGCTGCCCAGGCTCCAAGCTGCCTCTAGCTGCCTCTGGGCTCCCTTATACTCTGGACACAGGCACCCTGCCAGCTCCAACCCCTAGCCACACCCTGTAACCAGCAACAGTCCTGGCAGGGCTGAGCACCACAGGGTGGGGACAGCAGCCTCAAAAGTCATAGACAACATAGTGGGGAGCCTCACTAACTGGTCCCAAAACTCAGCCAAAGAGAAACCAGGTAGTGGGCTTCAAAGAAACCAGGCAATGGGTATCTGTCCTTAGTTTCTTAGAGAAGCAAACATAAGACAATCTTGGTATACTCATTGGCAAAATAATGACTGCTTTTTCGTAAGCCCTGTGTGTGTACCAGGTACTTTCAATACACTTCGTTTAACCCAGACAACAAGGAGATTATAGATACCCTTTATACCCTTTTTCCAGATAATGAAACGAAAGTTCAGCTTGCCCTAGAAGAGCTTGCACTTAATCCAGGCCCAAGATGCTTTGGAATCTTTTTTTTTTTTTTTTTTTTTTCTGAGTCACCTCTAGGGACAAGATGTGGTGTAGAAGGAGCTCCTGGGTCATAAAAGGGCCAACTCCACCCCCTGGACAATAGTACAAACTTGACACTTAGGAACATAGAATATTACTTTCAGGGTAATAAGAAGAGATCATCAAATTCAATGCCTCCTGGATTAATTAAGACACTGAGGCCCAGAAAGGAGCAGAGACTTGTCCAAAGCCACATAGCAAGGCGGTGGAAGCTCTCAATTCCTTAGCCCAGGGTTCTGTTGAAGAACAAGCTTGACCCTAGGCCCCAGCCTTTGACTGGGGAAGAGAGCCTGTGCTTCTCCCTCCAGTCTTGGGTTGTATAGATCAAGGTCCCAGAAGGAAACAGGATTCACTACAAATGTTTCCAATGAAGATACTTAAATGCAGGGGTAGGCAAAGTTAAGGAATCAAACAAGGTAAGAGGTGACATCCAGAGACTAGAAACAGTGGGAAATCCACTGACACCCCTAGACTGAAGGTACAAAGCAAAGAGGGGTGCATGATGAAAGCTGAAGTTATGGGAACACAGCAATTACCAGAGAAGTGATGTGGAACAGGAAAGGAACAGAGAAGTGTCCCAACCTCTCTTCTCCCACCCTCCTATCTCCTACTAGTGTCGCCCATCAGTCAAACCCAACCAGAGTGAGATGGCAAGGGAGCCTGGAGAGTCAGTCTGCAGGAATGTGCCTCCCAGTAGCAGAGAAGGGCAACAACTGGATGTGGCATGAAGGTGGCAGGGCGCAAACCAGCATGCAGGTGGGCTTGGAACTAGGATCTCAGATGCATAGAAAATGGTAAAGGTGTTAACATAGCTCCCTTGTCCCTTCTGGCAGAAGAGACCAAGTCTCCTTTTCCTCTGCTGGGAAGATGCCATATCCAGTCCTATGCATAGACAGTGAAGGCAGGAAGATAGTGTGATTAAAGGAATTCCAGAGATGTCATCTTCATTTGGTCTGTCACACTTCCTAATACTCGACCATTTGTACTTCTTTTCATTGGGTTAAGGCTTTGAATGTCACGTTTAAAAATGCAAGTCACCCTGGTCAGAACGGGATCCTAATGAGCTTCCAGCAGCCTTCGATACTTTATGGTGAATTTTTTTATCACCATAGTCCCAGCCTGACAGTGTGATGCAGGAAATGTCTGGGTGAGAGCCTGAGGGAGCTCCCCACCTGATGAAGGAGCCCTGCTTCTCCTAAGGACGGTGTATATTCATCTGGGAAGTGAATGGGGCTAGCCTAGATGGTCAGTGGGTGTAGTAGACATCCACTGAATGCCTTCCCAGCATTCATTACCTACTTTCCACTAGCAGCCAGTACCATGAATTTTCTGGCTTTGGGGTTCAGTGGGATTGATCTTACTCCTAACTCCAGCATGGGTTGATTTAAGAGGATGTTTATGTGGGAGGTTGTGGGAGGAGTGGGAGGTGGGGCATATGGGAATCCCTACAATTTTTGTGTAACATTAATGTAATCTAAGTATCTTTTAAAAAATAAAAAGCAAAATTATTATTAAATAAATAAATAAATTCTCTGCAATCTTGTTTACCCCAGTGGCGGGGGGAGGGGGGAGGGGGAAAGACAGTCTGCATTCATCTTTCCCACAATGATTGATTGTTTTGGAACATGACCAAAGTCAGCCAGTCAGGGCTAATGAGACTTACTTTCCAGTTTTTTATTTAAGCTATCTTGAAACAGACCCTCTCTTTAATATTGAATTTGAACCTGGAAGCATGTAATCTCATGAACCAAAAATCCAGGGAGAACCCAACAAGAATGGACCCAACACTGAAGCAACTAAACTGAGAAACATACAGAGAGACACCAGATACTGGTCGTGTTGTTTGAACTCCTGGATGAAGCTTTACCTGAAGCTAAAATTACCTTTGGACCTTTTAATTATGTGAGCCAATAAATCCCCTTTATTGTTTAGGTTCAGTATGAACTGGGTTTTCTGTTGCTTGAAACCAAAGGATTCCTAAGTGATATGCTGGGAAAACCCCAGGAAAGTAGGAAAGGCTTGGTGAAGTTAAACTGAAATATATTTAGGGGCCTAACCTGGGACAAGCTGAATGGAATTAGCTTGGGAAGGGCCAAATGGGTTTAACCTGGAATATTTTGAGCAGTGGGCTAGTCTGGGAAGTATTGAGGGGATTCTTAGATGAGTTCCAAGTAGGATTAGCCTGCGCAGAGCTCCTGGAAGAGAGGAGCAAGCAGTGATCTGGGTATAGAGAAGGTGAAGTACATAGTTCTCAGGAGTAGCAAATATCTGAGATATCATGAAACAGAAACCACAAACAGGAGGAACTTGTCAGGAAACTGCAGTGTCAGTGAATGGTTAACACAGGGCCTCAAACCCAGGGATAAAGAGACAATTTTGTCTTCTAGGCTGCAGAGAGCCATGGAGGAGGTCTGAAGCAGAGGAACGAGGGCAGCCAGGCGTGTATTCCAGGAAGATCACCCCTTCACTGTGTGTTCAGTGATCAGAGCCAGGGGGGGGTGGGGCCTGCTGAAGGCCTGGAGACCAGAAAGGAAGCTGATGGTGCTGGTCTTGGTGGGAAGTGACCAGCCTAGGAAGGGAGGTAGCAGAGGGGATGACCCTGGGCTGGCCTGATGTAGAAGGGACCAGGAGCCCAGCCTGGGTTGACATCCATGGACAGGAAGGAGGAAGAGCAGGGTGGATGTTGCTTGTGGCCTCAGAGTCCCTGCACCCAACTTCTGTTGCCAGACACATGGCCCATTGGCATACATCCTTCTCCCCACTCCCTGGCTGAAATTTAGCAGCCATCCATACTTCTAGGACAAAGGTCACCGCATGGCCAGAGTCAGAGGCTAGATAGCAACCACTTCCCAGGTCCTGATTCCACCCCATCCCCTGCTTACAGCTGGCTTGGCAGTGTGACTATTGGAAGCCAAAATGTGCCTCCCTGAAGTTTCCACCCACAGGTCTTAGTTCTGCCCTCAAGGACCCATTAGAAAATTTTGGCTGTAAAGAGAAGATTAGAGCTAACCCCCCAATCCAGGAGTGTGCTGGCACAGGGTGGCACTGGCTTGCAAGAGCTGACTGTGGACATCTCTTCCCAAAGACAGATTCAGTGACATCACATTGGTAGCTTGGAATTGGCCATAATGGGAGTATTTATACCATAGAAATTGGAAAACGCTACAAGTCAAGGCTTTTTCTCCCTGGAGAGCCAGGTATTAAGCATTTTGGAGCACACCACTGCCTCAACTCCCAGGCTGTAAAGTAGGCAGCTCTCCTTGCCTAAGAGCCCACCTTTATGCACACAGTCTTAGGGCAAGACTGGAAGGTTCCTTTTCAGATCCTTTGGGAAAAGAAATCTTTAGTTCTTTAACATCTATTAACTCCCATTTGTCAGAGGAGGCCTGGAGCTGTGGGAGGAGGAAGAGGAAGAGAAGGTGTGAAGGAGATGGGATGACACAGACGACTCCTCTTGTGGCTGGGTCCCAGTAGCAGCCACCTGATGGAGGGGGTTGATGGTCCAAAGCTCACCTCCACCACCCATCTGATCCCTACCCTGATACTTGTTGTCCACCCAACTCCTTCCACCAAAGCTGTATTTGCTCACAAGTAATCCAATTAGCTTTGCCTGGGTACCTTGGCCCTGAAAGTGTGAGATGGGGGGTTGGGCCTGTGGAGTTAGGAATGTGAGGCTGGGCAGAAATCGGCTATGCTGCATCCTCTGTCATGAGAAGAGTCTCCGGAGAACACGGGACCTTCTTCCAAGGGGTTCTGATACATCGCAAGAGATGGCTCTGTCACGAGGAAGCTAACTAGGGATGCAGTGAGATGGAGGAGGATGTGTCTCAGAATCCCTGCTCTTCCAGGGACACCAACACCCAGCCACTCTGCCTGGGATTATGTGATACAGTAGGTTCTATGTATAATTGTGAGCTGTGTAAAACTTCAGAGTCTGAGATCAAGGTGTCAGCAGGACCAGGTTCCCCCTAAAGGCTCTAGGGGAGGATTCTTCCCCACCTCTTAGGAGCTGCTGGGGACTGACAGCAAGACTCCATCGTCACATGGCGTTCTCCCTTTGTGCCTGTGTGTCTTCATATGGCCTTCTTAGGACAACAGTGACTGGATTTAGGACCCACCCTAATTCATCCTAACTTAATCACATCTACAAAGTCCCAAGTAAGATCACATTCCAGGTGCCTGGGTTTAGGACTTCAACACGTCTTTTAGGGGGACTCAATTACACCTGTAACACCCAGATACCAAGCAAAGAGACATGAGTATTTCTCAATTACGCAGAACCCATAGTGGGAAAGGGTATGTTTGGCACATCAGAGAAAATTCTTTCTGACATTCCAAAAGGACTGATTTCCTTGTTTCTCCCTCCTCTTCTCTTCTTTCCTCCTTTTCCTTTCCCACCCCCATCAGGAACAGTGACACAGCACTTTTCATGATTGGCTCCGGGCTGGGGGTGGGGTGGCGAGGGCAGCTAGACCAGCTGACAGTGTGACCTTGGGCAAACAGCCCTTCTGGTGGCCTCTGGAGGAACCCAGGTAGGAGGGCATGTTTCCCGATGGGGGTGGTTCCAGTGTGGGGGCTCTTCAGCCCTCTACTTGTGCCCTGTCCAGCCCCGCCCCACTTCACACCTCCCACCCCACTTCACACCTCCCAGACGCCCAGACTTAGGGCGCCAACAGTTTCTGCCCTCGGGGGCCTGCCTGAGGTGACCTTAGCCTGGCATTCAGGTCATTCTCCATCTCAGCCTTGCCTGGCCCTCACCACCTCCCCTCCCCTCAGGCACGCTACCTGCCTCTGACAGTCAGGAGCTTCCCTTAAGAGCACTGTCTTTAGCTTCTGACTGATCTGAAGTTCAAATCCAGCCCTGGGCAAATTTCTTAACCTCTCTAAATCTCATTTGGCTAATCTGTAGAATGGAAATTATAATAGTATCTACCTCATAAGGTTGCTGGGAAGACTAAAAGATAATATGTATAAGGTACCTAGCTCTCACACTGAGGGCTCAGAGCATTTTAGATTAATATTCCTATGGTTCTCTTTTGATGCAGTGGTGATCAGTAAAAGGAGAATGGGTGAGATAGCTTTTAATTCTGGATTCTGGGGCTTCTTTGGCTTCTAAACAGCTTGTCCCGCTGAATAGACTTGCTTTAAAGCAGGGGTTCTTAACCTGGGTCTATGGAGGGACCCCAAGGGATCCATGGAAAGATTTCAGGGGGTCCGTGAGCTTGAATTGAAAAAAAAAAAATCAACTTATTATCTTTATTTTCTCTGACCTCTAACTGAAATCTAGCATTTCCTTCACTTATGAATGTATGCAATAAATTACAATAGCATTCCGTGGTTTTCACTTGACTGGCAAAGGGGTCCATGGAAAAAAAAAGGTTAAGAACCCCTGCTTTAGAGGAATCCCAGCTGCTCCTGGCTGGTGCCTGAGTATGTGTGAGGTGCAGGGAGAGGGAGGGGCTGTCAGAAAGCTGCAGGGCAGGGTCCAGAGGCCTGGAAGCCAGCCACCTTCTGTTTACACATGGTCCCAGCCAAGCAAAATAGGGCTCTGCCTCCAGAGCAGCCTGAGGTCCTTCGACTGAGGGCCAAGATCAGGTCTCCAGAATGAATGGTTTGGGGTGTACTGGGCAGTGCACTGAACTAGGGAGCCAAATTCTAGGCCAAGAATTGCCATAGACTCAGTGTGTGATCCTGGGCAAGGAGGCTTCCTCTCACGTCCTCAGTTTGCCCATCTATTTGATGGGAGGGTTGGACAAACTCCCATCTCATGATGAATGCACAACATTGTGAGTAGTCTAAAAGCCTATGAACATACACTTTGGATAGAATAGCCAGAAACAACAGCTATGTAGAGTGGGGGAAGCAAAGAGAGATTGAGAGGTGAGGAATTTTCTTGTTTGTCTATTTTTTGTTCACTATTATTATTATTATTATTGAAAATGCTCTAATAGCGATTGAAGTGATAAACACACAACTATGTGATTATAGCAAATACCATTGATTGTACACTTTGAATGAATTGTATGCTTTATTAATAAGTATTGATAAAATAATTTGTTAAAAAAAAAAAAGTCCCATCTCACTCCAAGACTTCATGTTTGAAAGGATCTGACTCCTGAGAAAGAGCGGGTCAGCCCAAAATCAGAGGTGGAAGGGAGTCTGGAGGCAGCTGGGGGAGAAGCAAAACTGTCTTTTCTTTTGCCTCTCCTAGAACACAATCTTCCTTTTTCCTCTAACCCCTGACCGCTGCCTACCTAATTCCACACACTTTTCACATCCTGTACCCAATGTTCTTCCTCTAGGAAGCCCTCTCTTAACTCCAGCCCCATCCCCACCCTGCTGTGCTTGAGTATGATTCCCTTAGCATGTGATATCAAAGTGCCATTTGTTACTAAGCCTCCCTCTCCTCTTTCCATAACCCTAGACTCTTTCTCCTCAAAGGCTGGAGATCATCCAAGTCACCTCTCTGGTTGCCCAGGGCTCAGCACGGAATCCAGCCATCCTAATTTGCCTAGGACTGAGGGGTTTCCCACGAGACAGGACTTTTCAATGCTAAAATCAAGAAATTTCCAGGCATACCAGAATGGTTGGTCACCCTTAGTCCATGGTTGGGTCAGTAAGGGCTTATTGAATTAATTAAGAGAAAAAAATGTTACCAAAGGGGGTAGCCTATTTCTGATTAATTTGAATCTCAGGGAGATAAAAGCCAGAAATTAGCTAGTCTTAATAACATGTCAAGACTGCAACAAAGTTGTACAGAACTGCAGACTTTGGAAAGCATTTTCTCAAACATTGTCTCAGCTGATTCTCACAAAACCCTGTGAGCTCCTTAAGGAAGGAAGCCTAATTCCTGTCTCACTATTACTGAGAGATTAAAACATGGAAAAATACTCAAAATCCATGGATGAGAAGACCTAGAATCACAAAGATGGCACGTCTCTAAAATTAAAGACAAGTCACAGGGAAGCGGATGTGGCTCAAGTGATTGGGCATCTGCCTACCATATGGGAGGACCCAGATTCAATCCCCGGGATCTCCTGGTAAAAAGGTGAGCAGGTGAGCCGAGCCTGCTCGGACGCGCAGGGAGCCAGGCCAGCACGGTGAGCCAGGCCCGCGTGGTGAACCATGCAGCAAGATGATGACGCAACAAAATAAAAAGAGAGACATGGGGGAGAGTCAAGGCGAGGTGCGCCAGAAACCAGGAGCTGAGGTGGCGCAAGTGACAGGGTACCTCTCTCCAACATCGAAGGTCCCTAGGATCGAAGCCTGGAGGAGAAAAATGAGAAGGGAAGGCAAGAAACAGACACAGAAGATCACCCAGCGAATGGACACAGACAAACAAGTGGGGCGGGGGGGAGGGGGATTCATGTAAACCAATCAGATATGAATGAATAAAGCTATAATTAAAAAAAAAAAGATGTCACAGACAATCAGATATTTACAAAGCATATAACTGACAAAGGATTAGTATAAAAAAGATACAAGAGATCTTCTACAAATAATAAGCAAAAGACAAACATCCCAAGAGAAAAATGGGCAAAAATATGAAAAGGCAATTCATAGAAGAAGAAATTGCAATGGCCACAAACATATGGAAAAATGTTCAACTTTACCAGAAATCAAGGAAATGAAAATTTAATTCACAAGAACCCATTTCACAACCTGAAAATTAGCAAAAATTTTCGAGTTTGATAATACCTGTTGGGGACCTTCACAGTAGCACTCATATTATGCACCTTGTCAGCAGCACCGGTGACATGTAACATGGCCGCCAGGGCTGAGACAAAGAACAGCTAAGCTATTATTAGCCTTCTTCAAGGAAGTTAGAGAGTTCGCGCCAAAAGCATTTCTGCCACCTACCCTAGCAAATGCAGCCACCAATCCTAAACCGCCACCCATCCTTAGATCCACCAATCCACACCCTCCTCCTTTAGAGTATATATACACTGCTTCTTCAATAAACTTTTGCAGCTTGATCAGAATCCTGTCTTGCTGTCATTCTTCGCGTCTCCTTGTCCCATACCATTCTTTTTTTCACAGGTCCTGAGCCCCAGTTGATTGTCCCGCGGATCGGGACAATACCAAGTGTTGGTGAGGATATGAACAAATGGAAACCCTCCAATATTTCTTGTAAGAGTATAAGCTGGAAAGCAACGTGTCAATGCTTGGTAAAGTTGCAGAAGCACTTACCTTACAACCCAGCAATTCTTCTAAACCTATACCGAACTCCCACACTGGCACGCAGAGATCATACAACAATGTTCCTTGCAGCTCTGCTTATAATGAAAAAAAAAATGGGGGCGGGGGTGGTGAGAACATCCTAACTTTCCATCACTAGGAAAATAAACATATAAACTGAATAATCCATACAATGGAATACCACATGGCAGTTAAAACGAATCAATCAGATCTACATATAACTTTAGTTTATGGATAAATCTCAAAATAAAGCCAAGTGAGAAAAAAGGAAATTGTAAAGGAAGTAAGCATTTATGTAAAATTTTAAAACACACAGAAAGCAATACTGTCTAACACAAACACACACCCCAAATATAGAAAAAGTATAAAAACACACATGGAAATAATACATGCTAATTTCATGTTAGACCTTGTTTTAGTCTGCTAAAAGCTGCCAAGCAATATATGAGAAATGAACTGGCATTTACAATGGGGATTTATTAATTTAAAAGCCTATAGTTCTGAGGCCATGAAAGCGTCCAAATCAAGGCATCATCAGAAAATGCTTTCTCCCCGACTGCAGCTGTGGACGATCAGACACATAGCTGCACCTGCTCATCTCTCCCTTCTCCTCAGGGCCTTGTTGCTTTCAGCTGTAATGCAGATTTTTAAACAAGGTAACACTGATGGAAATTTCGAAGGCCCATAAAACTTGCTTAGACAATACCCCGGATATGCATCTGGGCCTGACCAATCACGCCACCATAGAATGATCAAAAGCCACCCCTAGTAAAGATTAACCCAAACCCCCTTTTAACATTAGCTTCTTTAAGATTGTTTGTTTGCTTGCTTGCTTCTGCTGGATATGGATAAAACAGATATGCGTTTGAAGTGTACAATTGAAGCTGCCCATTACCCTTTCTGGCACGAGAAAATTGATGCTTTGTTTTAATTAACTAATCTGGTATCTGAGCACGAGAAAAGTTACTTAATCATGCTGACCCTGCTAAAATTCCCTATAAAAACCCACCGGGGCAAGCCGGGGTCGCTTCTCTCTATACTGCTGGAGAAGGCCCCGGCCGGCCGGAAATAAAGGTTCCTATCCAAATCACATTGTCTGGGTGCTGAGTTTCTCTCTAAATGAAGTGTTCCATTTCACAGCTTCTGGCTAAAGTGGCTTCCTCTCAGCTTCTGTGTTCCACTGATTCCAGCTTCTGGTTCTTGGGGCCTTCTCTTTCAGCTTCTGGGTTCCTCTTTGTCTCTGCAGCTTTTTTCTGTATCTGGCCCTTAATTGAAATAATTTAATCAAAAGGTTCCACCTATAATAGGTTTACACCACAGGAATGGATTAGCTTAAGAACATAATTTTCTGGGGTCCACAAAAGACTCAAACCACCACAGACTTCTACAGGGAGAGAGAAGGAGGAGAGACAATCAGGGTAGGGTTTTAGCTATCTAACATTTAATTGCTCTTTAAAAAGAGAGAGGCATCTGAAACAAAAAGAGCAAACTATTCACATCTGTTAAATCTGGGATGTAGATTCATAGGTGTCTGTTATATTGCTTTCTATACAATATTTGCTGTTTATTTGAAAGCTTCTTTCATAATTTAAAAGTTAAATTTAAAATACCACCTTGGTAAGGGCAATATCTGCACTAGCTCCACGGCAGAGGTTGGAGCAGTGTTGGGAGCAGCCTCAGATGGGACATGACGCAGTAGCTGATTCCAGCAATAGCAGTGGCAGTGAGGAGGTGGTCTCTTGACTTCTGGGTGCAGTTATGGTATCCTTCTGGCTCCAGGGAGACCCATATGAGCTAAACACAATCAGAGCTGGTCTTTTGACCCCAGCAAGCTCCTGGGGATTTCCTGAGATAATTACAGTAGCAGGAATACCAGAGGACATTCTAAGAGATTGTGGAGATAGTGGCTCCAGCCATCTCACTGGAATAATAAAAGGAAATTTAAAGTAAATAGTGTCACTTCCATTTTGCTTCTTGAGTGGAAATTGCTGGAAGACCCCATATTCAATTTTAGGTTCTCAGTCTCTGGCTGAGGAAACTCGGGGTACTGGCAGATCTGGGAATGGAGCTCAGAGTTCTGACTCCCAACTGACCCACTGGTGCCATCTCAGCAAACTCTCAGCATTCCACAGTTCCCAGCATCAAGAAAGGTTCCAGTTTGGTAGGGGGTGGGAATGTTATCTGGAGTTTCCAGATACATCTCTAGCTATGGATTGAGGACAGCTCTCTGCCATGAAACCCCTAAAGCCTCCTTTAGAATCTGAGGTTCCTCTCTCAAATTTGCTCTGTATCTAGGAGCACACAGGAAAACACCCCCAAATTCTCACTCTCAGCTCTTTGGCCTGTGGTCAATTGATCTGATTCCTATCATCTGAACTTCGGCACTCAGAGCTGGGAACCTTAGGGTTAAGTTCCTCCATTTACAGATATAAGTCCCAAAGAAGAAAGGGACTTGGCCACTGGAGGGGCTGGGAAGTGTACTTCATTTTCTAGATGTGCATATTCTCTGAGCCTCAAAGTTCCTGGCTTTGGAGCTAGAAATCCCAAGGGGAAATTAAACTGGCAAGGGAGGAACGAGGTCTGAGCTACCCAGTGAATGGAGCCCAGGGTGTGGGAGACAGGTCTCATTTTATGGGGTACCCAGCAACTACAAGTAGCCACAGGGTCCTGAGTTCTGTGGGCCAGAGTGAGGGAGCCCTAGGGAAAAACTCCAGGGCCTTCTCTAATTCTCTGGGTCTTCCCAGAGGATACAACCTGGAGCCCAAGAGGGTAAGAAACCTCCAGCTCCAACACGGAAATGGAGAGGCAAGGACTGTGGGGAGTGAAGACAGTACCTGAGCCAGTTCACCTGGCAATCTTCACAAAGCTCACAGAAGGCTGACTCACAGTTGGCCACACCCCGTGTCTTCACCTTTTCCCCCAGCATATCCATGTTACCCTGATGTGATAGAGGAGATGTAGCTTTTCCCTCCATGAGGACCAGATCATCTCTTTGGCTATTGCTTCTCATTTCTTTGCTGGCTCCTTCCCATCTGTATTAGCTATCTATTGCTGCATAACAAATTACCCCAAAACTCATCTAAAAAAAACAAATCTTGTTTCACATAATTTCTGAGAGTCATGATTTGCGGAGCAGTTTATCTGAGTGGTTCTGGCTCAGGTCTCTAGTGAGGTTGTAGTCAAGCTCTTGGCCAAGGCTGCAATCATCTGAAAGGACTTGAGGATCCATCTCCAAGCCCACTCAATGGCTGTTGGCAGGCAGCTTCAGTTCCTCATCTTGGGGCTGCTCAGAACAAGGCAGCTGGCTTCCGCCAAAGCCAGTGATCCAAGGAAAAGAGAGTACAAGAGAAAGCAACCAAAATGGAAGCCACGGTGTCTTTTATAATCTGATCTCAGAGGTGACATATCATCACTTCTGCCATATTTTTTTTTTTTTTTTTTTTTT
>JAQZBX010001705.1:0-31239 GCA_029593785.1 Cabassous unicinctus | reverse complement strand
CACAGTTTGTTTATCCATTCTGCCATATTTTATTGGACCACAGAGGGGACCCTGGTACAATGTGGGAGGGAACTATACACAGGTAAAAGTCCCAGGAGGCAGAGACTATTGATGGTCATCTTGTACTATGACAGAAGAAACCACAGGGTTTTTTTTGTTTTGTTTTGTTTTTTGGCTTTAATAAAGGGGTATTTATTTGGGATAAAAGCTTACAGTTACAAGGCCCTAAAGAGTCCAACTCAAGGTTGCTTTCTCACCAAAGTCAGTTGCCACATGTTGAAGCAAGACGGTTGCTGATCTCTTCCTGGTCTCCCCTTTCCTGGGCTTACTCCTTCTTTTAAGTCTCTGTGGGTCCAGCTTCTGATCTCATCCATAGATTGGCATACGGCTTGTCTCTCAGGGCTTCCTATATCAGTCTCTGGCATAGGGTTCATTTCTTTCCATGGTTTCTCAGCTGCTTAGCTGCAAACTATCAGGTGAATGGCTCATCTCTCTCTAGAGCCCCAGGATCAAACATGATAGAGCTCTCTCTCTTATCACGTCTTTTTTTTTTTTTTTTCATTTTTTTAAAAAAAAATGCTTTAGAGTACATAAATGTTACATAAAAAATATAGGGGATTCCCACATGCCTACTTCCTAACCCTCCCACACTTTCCCACATTAATAACATCCTTCATCAGTGTGGTACATTTGCTACAATTGATGAACACACATTGGAGCATTGCCACCAAGTGTGGATTATAGTTTACTTTATAGTTTACACTCTGTCCCCACAATTTTGTAAGTTATGACAAAATATATAATGGCCTGTGTCCATTGTTGCAACATCATTCAGGACAATTCCAATGTCCCAAAAATGCCTCCATATTACACCTGTTTTTCCCTCTCCCTCCCCTCAGAACCTCCAATGGCCATTGCCTCCACATCAATGATAAAAGTTCTTCCACTGCTAGAATAACAATAAGTTTATAGTAGAATAACAATAAGTCTACTCTAGTCCATCATTCATTCCCCAGTCCTGAGGATTCTGGGATGGTGATGCCCACTTCACCTCTAATTTAGAGGGAGCTTAAATCCCATGGGACAGATGGCTGGGACTACCTTGCTTGCAGTTGCAGACTCTCTCTGTTCCTTGGGATGGGCATTATCCATCATCATCTCCTTGTTAGTTGTTCTGGGTGAGTCCAATGAACTGGAGAGTAAGTGTTGCAACTCTGTTGAGATTCAGAGCCCAACTGGCACATGGGCAGTCCAAAGATTTAAGTCTCTTGGACATACACTTATCAAGTCTAGTACTAACTATAGGTTCAAATAGAAGGGGCAGAAGAGTCATGTGTTGGGAAACCACAAATGAGTCCAACTCTGTCAAACTGGGGAGCATAAATTCCAAAATAGGGCCCACTGGTAGGGCGCCAAACTCCTGAGCTGTCTACCCTGCCTATAGTGTCTAGATGTCTTTAGAGCCCTCAGGAGCTCCACCATTTGAGGCAATATTTACTGTGGCAGTCAATGAGTTCCTGCTGAGATGTGCATACATGTAACCTCTGGAATGACCTCCCGACTCACTTTGAAATCTCTTAGTCATAAAAATTCATTTGATGGCAGCAGATGTGGATCAGGCAATTGAGTTTCCACCTGCCACACGGGAAGTCTATGGTTCAGTTTCCAGTGCCTCCTAAAGAAGACGGTGAGCTAGCACAACAGGCAGGTGCAACAAGCTGACATAACAAGATGATGCAACAAGAGACACAAGAAGAAAAACTTAATGAGAGACACAACAAAGCAGGGAGCAGAGGTTCCAGTGCCTCATAAAGAAAAAATGATCAAGACAGTGAGCTGACGCAAGGGGCAAGCGTGGCAAGCTGACACAACAAGATGATGCAACAAGAAGAAAAAACATAATGAGAGACACAACAAAGTAGGAAACAGAGGTGGCTCAAGCGATTAGGCTCCTCCCTCCCACATCAGAGGTCCTGGGTTCAGTTCCTGGTGCCTCCTAAAGACACAATACACAGCAAGTGCCAACAACGAGGGGGTGGGGAGAAATAAACAAATAAATAAATAAAATAAATCTTAAAAAAAAAAAACTAATTTGTATTTACCCTTTCCCCCTTTTGGTCAAGGTCTTTTTCCAGGTGCATTGCTAGTTGGCACTTCGAAATAATCCCTCAGTGCCAGGGAGGCTCATCCCCAGGAGTCCTGTCCCATGCCAGAGGAGAAACCACAGGTTTTAATGACTGATTGGAAGTGGAAGATGAAAGAAAGGAAAGAATCACATATGTTTCCTATATTATTGATTTAGCACCTGCGTGCATGGTGTTGTCGTTCACTGAGAGGACAAAGCCTGGAAGAGAAGTAAGTTTGGAGAGGAAGGGCAAAGAAGAGGGAAGGGGTGGGAGATGATAATAAAGAATTGGATGCAGGAGCTTGACATGTCTGTGAGCTATCCAAATGGAGATATACATTAAACAATTCTTTAACACAGAGGAATGCTGGAGCAGACATAAAGTCTTGGAAGCTGTATTGGTTCAGAAATGAGAAGAATCCAAGGAGCTCTGAGATCCACATAGCAAGAACTAGTGGTCAATCTCATGAGGATGCTGCTGCTAGGATGAATCACTTTCAATGGTTTTCAAACTGTACTGATCATCTCAAAATTCACATTCCAAGAACAGCATACTTGATGGGTCTAGCTGGAGTCATGCTCTTTCCTTTACCAGTTGTGGAGGCATCTTTATGGATAGTTCCACCAAGACAATATCCAGTGGGAGGAGGAACAATGAATACACAAAACCGAAAGTGGGAATGGAAGCTGCTCAGGAAAAGCCAAGAATGTCTCCTTTGGAGTGGATAGGATTCTGAGGATTTTTGTACATAGAGTAGGAAGAGAGAGGTAGAGGAGGAGAATCAGAAAAATGTTTTCTCCTTATATTTCCCATGCTTATGAGATATCACATGCCCTCAAAGCTCTGCTTAGTGCCTGAGGACATGGGAGACCTATTTCTCCATAGGAGCTGAAGGAGGCACTGAAAATCACAGCTACAGTTTCTACCTCAGAAAAGTTTGGTTTCCATCAGTCATTTTGCATCATCTGGTATTCTTTTATGAAGTTGCCCACCAGTGTGGGGACTGATTTTGTCCCATCTCCCAACAGGCTGGCACCCTCCCCTTTCAGGCAACTGGTGAGCAACCTAGGAGATTCCAGGATACCCTCGGGTCATCCCCAGCTATTTCCTCTCACACAGGCATATGCATCCCAACTCCAGAGCCTTGGACCCACATTGTTTTGCCTCATGTCACACTAATTGGGTGAAGCACATCTAATTGAAGGAGGCACAGCCCTTAAAGGCAGGCCCTTCAGGATGAGGTAAACCACTCCCTCTGGGACAAGCAAGGGAAGGTCAAGATGGGATGGGAAACAAAATAGCTTTAATCCCTTGGCTTCTGCCACCAGATATTTGCCCCTTCCTTTCTGGTTGGGATTATTTCTGAAAGAACAACTGTTGGATTAAGGGTACCCACACCCAGACTCATTATATTACAAACAGCTCAGAGAAGATTTACCGGGCAGCTAACTACTGTGTGTGCAGCCCAGTGGGAATCATGCAAGGTGGGGGATAGAGAAGGTGGAAGACAGAAAAGAGAAGATCACAGGATTGTCAGGCCCGGTACAGTGTGGCCCCTACAGACTTAGATTTCAGTGTCCACAGCACTGGGCTGGAAATCAAGAGAGTTCCTTCTTTTAATGTTTCCCATGGCTGAATTCTGCCTTGGCTTGTGCTGGGCTAAGCCTGCATCAGTCTTCTTCCAGTGTGTTGTTGATAAACTATGTCTGTCCCATCCTGTAATACCTATGAATGAATTTCTGAACTATTGTCCAGGATTTTGCATTTGTCCCTAGTACATATCATCTTAGTGGGTTTAGCCCTTCTGTCTAGCTTCTTGTGATCTCATTGAGACCACATTCAGTCACCCATCACATTGACTCTCTCTCCCAGCTTTGAGTTATTGAAAGTGTGTTGATCATATTTGTCATGTGCTTATTCAGGGTGGAGAATAGAGATTTGTGATGACCTCCTGGTTCACTTGAACTCTGGACTTGTCTCTCTACTAAGCCACTTGTTTCCATTCCAAAGTAAAGAGTCCTCTTCTTGGGGGCAGATGTGGCTCAAGTGGTGGGGTGTCCATCTGCCATATGGAGGGACCTGGGTTCATTCCCCGGGACCTCCTGGTAAAATAAAAATAGAAGGCATACAGGCGAGCCACCAGCCCGCGTGGGCGCGTTGAGTCAGGCCCCGCAGAGCCACGCAGCAATATGATGACGCAGCAAGGGAGAGACACAGGGGAGAGCCAAGACAAGACGTGCCGGAAACCAGGAACTGAGGTAGTGCAGGTGGTAGAGTGCCTCTCTCCCACATGGGAGGTCCCTAGAATCAAAACCTGGTGAAGACTGGAGGAGAAGGATGAGAAGAGAAGGCAAGAAATAGACACAAAGGATCACCCAGCAAATGGACACAGACAGCAAGTGGGGGGGAGGGCGGGGTAAATCAAGTAAATAAATAAATCTTAAAAAAATAAAATAAAAAGACTCATATTCTGTACAGAGAAGATGGAAGGAAGGCAAAAAGCTTCTCTCTGCTTTGTGAAGCCACAGCTCTATCGCCCTCTAGTCAAGACATCTCACCCAATTCTTCCTGTTGCAAATATGGCATCAAAGACCCTGATGACTTAGTAGCCTTTCTGGGCCCACTCTGCTCCATCCCATTGTCATCTCTTTAAATGGACCTAGTTCACCCAAGCAGAACTATGCTCTGAAGCCCACCCTCACTGGCTTGCTTCTCTCATTCCCATTTTTCTTGATTCCTTCATTCTTTTCATTTTGGCCCCTGTACCTCTTTTATAGACCACTTGTTTAAATTCAGCATCCCAGCTGGACCTTCTAGGACACAACTCAAGTAATCTGACCCCCAGCAACTCTTGCAACAGTTTAGATGAAAGGCCAATTGTCCCCACCTGAGGGGCAATTGCCTCTACCACGAACCTGCAGCTGCACACCTGGATTCTTCATTGGTGGCAAGAACCTCTCTCAGCTTTTCCTTGCCTTCTCAACCTCAGTGATGATCATGGAACTTCCATTACAGCCACAGATGCCTCTTAGAACATCAGAGCAGTAGGGTTTGCCCAAGACCAGGCCACAGAAGGTGGGTACTCCTCAGAATAATGTTTCTACCAAAATCTTCTCAAACAAAACAAAACAAAACCTTCCCACCACTCACCTCACTCCTGCCTGACCATCCAGCCCCATTTCGCCTCCAAACATATTTCCCAGGGTGCATGTAAACCATCTGCTCTACAAGGCTGACTTTCTCTGCCCCTTCTTACAAGCTCATCCCAGCCTCTGTGCCTTTGAGCATGCTGCCATCCCTCCCTATTTTCTCCCCCTTACATCTTATTCATCCTTTGGGACCCAGCTACAGGGACACTTCCTCCCCCAAGACTGCCCAGATCTTACCTTCTTAGGCCATTGAATCAGAATGACGTAATCCTACATGGAATTACTCAAATGAGCATGAAATGGGAATTTTGAATAAATGCCTTGTCTGCCTAGATAAATGCTACAATTGTAACTTTTATTGAAAAAATATTCAAACGAATACTTTAGATGAACACTGAAGTATTTAGGAATGAAGTAACATGTTTAATGCAACTTACCTGCAAATGGTTCAGCAAAAATAAAAAATGTATAATATATATATGTATAATGTATATGTATGCATAGCTATGATGTAAGGTATATAATATAATATATGCTTGATATAATATGTGTAATAATATATATATGTGTGTAGAGTATGTACATATCTGTATATGTGTGTGTGGTAAGAGAGAGAGTTAGTCTGGGTCCTCTGAAAAGACAGGACTAAGCATGCGCTGTGAAAGAAAAAAAGGATGAAGCCTAAGAGGCTGGGAGAGCCATCAGACTGTGATGCAAGACTGGCCCTAAGTGAAGGAGGAAGTAAGGTTGGGTGAAATGTCTAAGACTGCCATATAGTCTGAGGAAAGTTCGGCAAGCAGCCAAAGTCAGCCATCAGAGGAGCATCTTGTCTCCCAGGAACAGGTCTTCCTCAGTATTCCTGCTGTCCTCAGCCAGTAGTTGGGATCAGCCCATGGGAAGTAAACTTGGAGCAAACATGGTGATGTATTTCAGAGTACAGTACTGGAATCTTTGGTCAATTACACTCTCTGTAGTTGGAGGTCTGCAAGGTGCAATCTCATGGCTGTCACAGAGAGAAAGCAAATGGTGAAGCATTAGTAACTGAATCTAGAGTATATGTACACTCATTATACTATGCTGTCAATTTTTCTGTAAATTAGAAGTTCTTCACAATAAAAGATTGAGGGAAAAAAGAAACATTTTTTTAAGTACCTACTATTTGCTAGTCTGGGACATCAAAAATCTGCACTATTTTTTAAGAATTTAAAAGAAATTACCCTCCTCCAAAGAGGACAGTCAGAAAAATTGTTTTTCTCAAATCTAAGTGCTAGGTAAGAGATTTTTTTTTTTTAATGTGCACAGAGAATTCATAATCACAAGCTTAGGAGTGCAGCCCAAATTCTACTTGAATGGTCTGAAGAACTTCAAGCAAAGAATTTCAGTTTAGAGAAGTCCTGGATTAGTAGCCCTCATCCCACCCCCACCCCCACTCCTGTTCATGGCAAAAACAAATACAAATTCTATTAGGAGAAACCCATATTCAACATAGGTCTCAAAGAATTCTCATAGAAGAAAATCCATGAAGAAAAGAGCAGCTCTACACAAAACTCACAGAACACAAAAGGAAACAAGATACCATGTATCTTGAGCAATGAGCAATGTCATACCATGAGCAATGTCAATGTCATACCATGAGCAATGACAAAAGAAACAACAGACAGTAGAACCAGGCCCACAGAGATTTCAGATACTGTAATTATCAGAGATCATTTATAAAATAAGTTTGTTGGTAAGCCTAAAGAAAAGTTTTAAAAAATTAAACATATAAGTAATGATCAAGAAACTAAAGAATATCAAAGCATATTTGAAAAGGAACTAAATACAACTTCTAGAAATGAGAAATATTCAAATAACATATTAAACTAAGCCAAGAGAGAATTATAAACTAGGGGAGAGTTTTCAGAACTAATAAAAGACAGCAATCTTCAAAATCAAGAATTTAACAAATTCCAAGTGGAATAAGTGAAAAGGAAAGCTACATCTCAACACATCACTGTGAATCTGCAGAACAACAAAGACAAAAGATGATCTCCAGTAAAGACCAATGACTTTCTTATCAATAGCATCAATGAAGCCAGAAGATATAGAATAATATCTTCAGAGTCTAAAAGAAGATAACTGTCAAGCTAGATTTGTATACCCAGAAAAAATATCTTTCAAGAATAAGGAATTAAAGAAATTTTCAGACAAAGAAAAACTGAGAGTTCATCACCAATAGACCCTCATTGAAGAAAAGTCTAAGAATATACTTCAGAATTATGGAAAGTAGATCCCAGAAGGAAGGTCTGAGTTGAAATGATGAGTAGAGAAAGTGGCAAATATGTGGGTAAATGTAAATAAACATTGATTTTATACAGCAACGGTAATGTCTAGTGGGATGGAAAAAAAGCAAAACAAGATAGAACTAAGATAACTGACAGTAATAATATATAAGTGAGGGGACAGAGGGGAGAATAAGAGTTAAGTGTTTGAAGGTCCTTGAATTATTCAAGAGGAAATAAAAATATTAATTTTATTTTAATTTTAGACTTTGGTATATAAAATGTTCATGTTAAAATTTCTAGAGTAGTCACTTAAGAATAGAATTTAACAACTTTTAAATTAGTAGGTAGAAAGTGAAATGAGAGAAAGTATTCAATTAATCCAAAAGAACACAAAAAAGGAGAAAAATATATATATAGAAAAGATGGGACAAATAGAAAGCACAAAATAAAATGGAAGAAAGATAGTGTTGTCCCTGGTGAGGTAGGGGAGGATAAGGGGCCAATTGTTGGACCCAGATGAAAGGGGAAAGAGTGGGAGCAGTGCTATATATGCATGGTGAAGATTTTTTGGTGACAGTGCCCAAGGAGCATCTTGGGTGTCTTAGTCCAATAATCTCCAAGAGCCTCCCACCAAAGCATCCTTCAGGGATACAATTTAAGTAAAAGCAAAACATTTGCTATACAAATGCAACAAACAAATCCTCTATGTATCTTCTACCCCACCCCCAAAACATACTACCTATTCCAACCAGAGTTCTTGTGAAGATTATATACCATGACGTTTGTACATGCATAGAAAGAAGAGGCTCCATGCACATTCTTGGACTTTTCATCAGGCTTCTCCTGAGCCGTAGGGCAGGGTTAAGCCAACTCTAGAGACTCATCACAAATACACAGATTGCGTATCAGACGCAGTGGGTAGAAAACTCTTCAATAAGCAGAGTTGCCTGGAGACAGGGAAGGACAAAAGAACAGGAACTCATGGTTACAGAACTCTTCCCATGCCAGGCCTATTTCATAACCAGCCTGCCAGGCAGGTACCTCAGAGCTATGAGATAGCAAGCTTTCTGTCACTAGAAGTGAGCAAGCAGGGGCTGGGGCTCCCATTGGTGAGGGAGAGGAAAAGGGGCTGAGCCAATGCCCTCAGAGACCCCTTCCTATCTAGTTCTGGGAACCAGGCTCTAGTTTAGTAAAACAGGCCAGATGGTGGGCCAATCTCCAGCAAGGACCAAGGATTGCTAGGGCAGGGCAAGTGGTCAAGCTACCTGGCTCAGGTTATAGTAATGCCATCCTGTGGATCCTGCCTGTTGGAGTTCAGGGAATTAGATAGTACTTGGGCTTAGGGTGGTTTCCAAAGACTCTAATAGCTTGCTGAGTGCCTTTGTCTCCTTGCTGGAACTCCAGCCCCACCCTGGGAACAGCTCTCTTCTCTGTGGTCATCAAACATTGACTGGCCTCAGACCTGGTATGAAGAGCTGAGTGGGTTTAGAAAAGGGCTCTGCTCAGAGAAAGGAAAGACTGAGCAGGGATGAGGGAAGGATGGGGGCAAGGAAGGTGTGGGTGGCCTGGGCCAAAGCCATGTCAAGGGAAACCAGAGCACCATGAATGGAGAAGTGGGTAGAGGGCTGAGAACACAGTGGGTGGAAGAGTGAGTGGGAGGTCAACAACATACTGTTCTGAATAGGTGCCTGTGAAGAGGAGAGGCTGAGGGGCACTGAGGGCTTCCTTTTAAGATGGGGAGACCTGGGCATTTTTAAATGCTGAAGGGAAGACGCTGGTAGAGAACAAGAATTGAAAATGTAGGCCGGAACAGGTAATAAGAGATGGATTCAGGCTCCAAGCATGCAGGAGGCCTTGAGAACCATGGGACAGGATTGATCATGGCCAGGTGGAGAAGGGGTATGTAACCGTTGGCTAATTTGATGTAATTATGAATTCCAAAAATATAATTGGATCATGCTTGTAAACTGATCTGTTAATCTGGGCATGATTGAGTTATGGTTGGGGCGTTGACTGGGCCACGTCAGTAGGGCGTTGAGCCCCACCCTTTGGTGGGTGGGGAATCGAATATAAAAGGCAAGGCAAAGAACAGAGTGAAAGCAGTCTTTTGAGAAACAGTTTGATTTTGGAAAGAAGGCCCCAGGAGAAAAGAAGCAAGCCATTCACCTGATCGTCTACAGCTGACCTTGTGGAGGAAACAGGAGCTAAGCCCGGAGAGAAACGCAGCCCCGGGAAGAGAGGAACCCCAGAAGCCTGAACCCTGGCAAACACTGGCAAGCTGTCTTGCTCTAACACATGGCAATGGACTGTGGTGAGAGAAGAAACTTAACGCTTTATGGCCTGGTAACTGTGGACTCCTACCCCAAATAAATACCCTTTATAAAGACCAACCCATTTTTGGCTGACTAATACAGGGTATTAGAATGAGGTAGTGGGAAGGTGGAGTTTCTCAGAGTATCAAGGAGAAAGCTGGCTCCTTCTCCCAAGAAGGAGAGAAGAGTAAGAAATGATAGCCAGCAAAAGTTTAGGAACAGTCACAGAGAAAAGACACAGAGCAGAGCATGACCAAGGACCCAGTAATACTGAGGAGAGTTGAAGCAGAACAGAATCTGCCCTGAAGAGGTGGAAAGAGACTGTGAGGACCACAGCAACCCTGGATAGAAAGTTCGATCCTCCAGCCAGTGATGGTGGGCTCTGAGGACGTGCCTACAAGGCCAATACAAGCTCCTCCTCAGGAGTTCTTCCTCATCCTTCAAGGCCCAGATTGAAGACCCAAGCTGGGAATCTTCCCCCAACCCAACATCCCCCTGAGGCAGAGTGAATCCCTCCCTCCTGAGAATCTCAACAGGCCAATTCCTACAATAAGGCCTAGAGCACCAAGTTCTTTAGATATGTATGTTGATTTGCTTCATTTAACTCTCACAGCACCTAGGCAGGAATTACCATCCTCATTTTACAGAAGAGGAAACTGGGACTCAGAAAGATTAAATTAGTTGCCCAAGGTGACTCAGCCAAGTCTAGCACAGGTCATTCTGACCATAAAGCCCATCCTTTCCTCTTTACCACTGTTAGAACCATCTGAAGATGAGTCTGACCCCTCTAGACTATGTGTCCCATGAGGATAGTGAAGCAGGCTACATAGGGAATCAACAGATGGATCTGGAACCTGGCAAGAAGTCCACGTGGACGTCGGTACCCCGAAGATGGCTGCTGGAAGACCCGCAAGAGAAATCCCATTCAGAATGAGATTTCCTCCGGAAGCCAGGAGAAGCCCCGGATATTCTCCAGGGGCATTATCACTGGGCCCTCCCAGGGGATTGATGGGTCTTTACTCTCTCTCTTGCCTTCGCCCTGTCCCGGTTCCTGTTCGTGCCCTATTCTGGCCTTCTTCACCCTCGCCTGGATCAACACACAAGTAAAACCTGGGCATTTATAATCTATAATGGGAAATTGTATTCTATAAATCAGCCCTCTTTATCACTCTTCAGCCCCTTCTTCTCTACCTGGGACCCATGATCTGTTATTTTCTCCCATTTCTTTTCTCACCATTCCTTAATAAATTACTGGCCTAACTAACCAGGCGTGCTCTTGAAATTCATTTCTTGTAGCTTAGTCAAGAACCTAGACAAAATCCGGTTACAGTAGGAATGGGGCTGTTTCATCTCTGTATCGCCAGCAGACCCTGCATGGCACTCGTGGGCAATGTGGGTTGAGGAGATTCAAAAGACAGTTCATCTAGTTCAACTTTTTCATTGTAAAGATAAGGAAGCTGAGGCTCAAGAGAGGGAAAAGAACTTGCCCAGGGTCACTAGCAAATCGGTGGTGATTCTGGGTTAGGACTCAGATTGTAACCACTGCCTACAGTGGTTTTACTTGTAACTGTAATTGTTATTTTAAATTATTTCTTTTACTCGTTGCTATCGTATGTTAACTAAAAGATTTATAACCAGATGCTTGTTGTCCCTTGCTTCCAACCCCTCACTTACTGCCCATTTGTTTAGCTTATCCATTCTTTCACTTGTTATTATAGTTGTTATGTTAATGATTTATAACACTTGTTAACTGAGTAATCTATAACATTGCTGATTGTCCATTATTTATAGCCCATCATTTATAGCCCTCATTTATAGCCCTTTTGTGCTTACCCCAGATAGCTTTTATCAATTTTGAAGAGCTCCTCAAGCCCATGTGTGCACATTTCCTGTTAACTATAATCAAAACATAACCAATCAATAAATGACATCACTATCTCCACCTCCCTTTGTTTGAATCCCATAAAAACCCTAAGCTCCTTAAACTCAGGGAGACATATCTGAGTTTTTTCCTCCTGTTTCCTTGCTTGGTTGCCCTGCAATATAAACTCGTTTTTTTTCTTCTTGAAATCCTGGTGACACAGCATTGACTTCTGTGCTCATCAGGCAACAAGCCCTTGCTTGGCAACAAGATCTGATTCTGAGGCCAAACCCAGGCCTACAGAATCTAGAATGGGGCCCCTTATAGCTGCTTAATTATTTGCCCACGAATCCTATTGTATACTATGTGCTCTGAGCCTTGGGTCAGAAACCAACTCCACAGGAACGGATTTAGTTCAAGTGGTTGAATGCCTGCTTGCCATGTGAGGTCCTGGGTTCAATACCCGGTACCTCCTAAAAAACAAACAAACAAAACCCAGCTCTCATTGGGGAGCAGATGTAGCTCAGTGGTTGAGCACCTGCTTCCCATGTACGAGGTCCTGGGTTCAATCCCTGGTACCTCCTAAAAAAAACCAACCAAACAAAAGGAGACTCCAGTGCTTGGGAGTGCTGGCCACCCTACCTCCCTGCTCCCTCTGTCAATGGCAGCCACCTAAGAGAGCAGCTCTGCTACCTGCCCAGGCAGGTCTGACAAGCTGACAGCCTAAGGTCAGGCTGGGGCAACTTTTGGGACTCTAAGGAGACATGGATCAGCACAGGGAGAGGGCCTTGGCTCAGCCAAGGGGCCAGGATACCATTTGGAGAGGCAGCTACAAAGCCAAGATCTGAAGGATGAGTAAAAAGATAGCCAGATAGAAACGTGGGTGGAAAGAAAATTCTAGGATGAAGAAGGACCAGCAAGAGCAAAGACTTGGAGGAAGAAGAGAAGAGAGGATATTCAGAAGCCTGCAAGTTCAGGGTAGCTGTAATGAAAGCGCCATGAGATGTACGATTCAGTAGAAGAGGTGAAGGAGGTAGAGTGCTGGACTGAGGCCAGAAATCCTTCTCATGCAAGGAAGAGAATGGTACAGAGCACTTCAGCTGGGGAGAATGGAATGAGCAAATAATGGGAGAGGGAGTAAACAGGTAACTATTTGAATCACAGCCCTGCCCTGACAAGAACCTTCGGATGGCCTAGCACTTCTTACCCTTGGGATGGAAGCCAAAACCTTTGCCTCCCATGCTTTGCACAGGTTGACTCCTGCAGGCCACCTAATGTCTCTTCGCCACCTGTACCCTGCAGTCCCTCCTCATCTCCTGCTCATAATGACCAAGACAACCTCTGAGGTTCTGCTTGTGCTCTTTCCTCTTCCTGGAATACTCTCCCCAGCTCAAGTGTCACCTTCTCTGGGAAACCTTCCAGGATCCATCCTTCTCTCTACCCAACCCCCCTTCTGGCTTCCACCAGAGCTCTATTTTATGATCATATCATCGTTTCATAATTATATATCAGAAAAGGGACAACATTATTTTTGAAAGTCATCTGCAGTCTGGGCCAATGCCTAGGAAGAGGGTGGAATTTGTTCTTAGAGAATGTTCTTTTGGTTAGAGAAAGACTGTAAAAGGTAAGTTTTGTAATGAAATGCCCCTGGCCATAAGTAAGATGTGAGAAGAGCAAACTGAGAGACTTTAAATCGCTGTAGTAAGATGTTGACTTCCCAATATTCCCAGCTGTCTCCAGGTACACCTCGTTCTTCCCTCTCCAGGCCCCCCACTTAGGCAGCCAAGACTGCAGCACTCTTTGCAATCAGAGTTAGATTCAAAAGCTAAGACTTTGAATTGCAAAAATCTAAGCTTCTGAATTTCAAAAGCCTGTGAAAAGAAAAACTCTTCATGCAATTTAGGATACAGAGTGGGCAGCAGATATACATTGGTTAGTATGCTATGTTCAATCTGGATCTCTCCTGGACTAAAACTGGTTTATTACCAGGTGTTGCTTATCTGCAGTTCTATTGTTCCATTTCCTTGGAAAGCCTCGGAAGGTCAATTTTTTTTTTGTCTTCCGGAAAATCTCTTCTCAGAAAGGAGTCCCTCCTAGCAACACCCAGTGCACTTGGCCATTTTATTTTACTTAACAAGCCTAAGCCCTGAAGAATTTGGAGCATACATTCTATATCATAATAGTATATCTGGAGAAATACACAATCAGTTTGAGCCATTTTCCCACAGTGGAGACCAGATCTGAACTGAATGGAAGGGCAGGAAGAGAGAAAAAGCCAACAGTGAAGAAGAGATGAAAACTGATGAGTTCCTAAGAAGGGTCCTTGTGTTACCCCTGCTGGAAACTCAGAGAGTGAAAAAGGACATATCCCATTCCTGGATTGAGCCCAGGAAAGCAGCAAAGCCCGTAATGGCTCTAGAAAGGAGGAGCAGAAGGGGCTGTGTGGAGCTTCCAGGCTGATGGGTCTCTGCCTCATGGGAGCAACTGCATGTTCTGTGTGCCCAGGTGGGGTTCAGGAATGGCTGGGAGGGAGTTGAATCTGGAGAGGTGTTGTAATTGATATAAGGGATGACAGAGCAACAGCCACCCCGTCAACTGACGACTAAGGATGAAACTGAACCATATACGGCTCAGGGCATGCCATCAAGAAGACCAGATACCCCAAACCCCAGGATTTCAGTGGCTGCTAGGACTTGAAACAAGAGATGAGGAGACCCTGAAGTGACTGAAATACATTTCTGCCGCCTATAGGAAGGGAGTCTGGAAAAAGAAAATAAGTTTAAATGTAGAGAAATAACATTTCATTTCTTACAGCCCCAAGTTTATGGACTAAGAATATAATCATTGGGTTGCTCTGCATCTGAAATCAACAAGAGTTAATGCAATTAAAGGGTTAGTGGTGGATCAAAGCGGGGTGGGGTGTGGGGGCCAAGGCAATGGCAGAAAACTGCAGCTCAACAGTGGACAAGACCAGCAAGAAATTCCCCATGGTGTTGGAATGCCTGTGAATTTTCATTAAAGTGTGTCTAATATTCAAATTTAAGTTCTCATTTGTTTCAGTCTGTGCTGTAATCCCCCTCTGTGGCCCCAAACCTGTTGTCTCTCAAAAGTGAGTCCTTGCACGAATCACACTAGAGAGTTAATTAAGTGACATCAGGATTTTGAGAAGAGAAAAAGTTTATTCAGCAAAGGCTAGCCTAGCGAAGACAGGAGGGCAGTTCTCAAATCTGTCTCCCCGAGTTGGAAGTGCTTACGGTTTTTGTGGGGTTGAACAAAAAGGGAAGTGGGGTTGTATCGGCTGAAGGGAAGATCATACAATAGTGGGGGACATGGCAGATGGGCATCATGTTGAATCATGTGTTGCGTGATCAGAAAGTGATGTTCTGAGCATGATGAGTGGGTGGTTTGAGAGGACAAGGTTAGAGATAGTCTAATCTCTGAGTATGCGCAGATTGATTACATGCTTAGTTTACCTGAAGTTTGAGGTTAAAGCTATTGTGTATGTCAGGTGGCCTAACTTTGATTAGAACTGACTTGGCTTAGCAACATAGCTTAGGAATTGGGGTGATCAATTCTGGGCTGACCCATGTTACTTCATAAACACTGAGGGCTACGTACAGGAGTATCAGACTTCAGGGTTGTAAAACAAATTAAGGGGATACAAGGGGCCACTTATGAGTTGTTTTATTACTGTTCAATTACAAGGTAAAGATTATGCAGTTATAAAACTGCATCAGCATTAAAGAAACAAAACATCTGGATGCCAGTTCAGTGAGTCACAGATATGGGCTTCTGGCTATTTTAAAAGTTTAACATACATCAAGGCTATATTGCAATATATAAAAGGGTTAGCAAGCGCCTAAAATACAATTTAGTGGGCTAAAACATGATTGCTACTTTGATTACAAACCTTCCATATCACCCACTGCACACAATAACCTTTCATTAGTGATGCTTTGGGAGAATGAAAGAGGCGTGAAGAACAGTGAGCATGGAACAAAGAGCAAAGAAAGAAGACAGCACTCCCAGGACATAGAGTGGTTGCAGTCAAATGGTAGCTGGAGGTGGAGTCCTCTCAAAGGCTTCCTCATGCACATGCTACTCAAATGTCACTTGGGCCCTCAGTTGAGGCTATTGGCCAGCACACCTGTGCATGACCATGCCATGTGGCCTGAGCTTCCTCACAGCATGACAAGCTTCCAAAGAGAGAGCCTGGCAGAAGCTCTATAGTCTTTTGTGTCTTAGCCTCAGAAATCATGCAGCATCACTTCCTTCTCATTCTATTTATCAGAAGTAAGTCAATCAGTCCAGCATACATTCAAGGGGATTGGAATTTGACTCCACCTCTTCACAGGAGGAGCATCAGAGAATTTGCTGAGATGTTTAAAACCACCACAAAGACTAAGAGGTCACCAAGAGTAACATTAGCCCCTGAGGTACTCTGAAATTATTGAATGTGTGACACCAGTGTTCCCACTATATGTGAGGAAAATGGGGCCCAGGTGATTCCACTTGAATGGCAAAGAGCAGAGTGATGCCAGAGGGTGGCGTACGCTAGGATACCTAAAGCAGCAACACCTGCTTGCCAGCCCGACACCCTTATTAGGCAGTGAAGCCATTATCCTCTGCCCTGGGTGGGCATATGTGTTGGTAAGTAAGTAACCCGGGGCAATTGAAACCGTTCAGGGTTTCAGTTGCCACAGAGTGCACACACTTGCTTACAATCTAATAAATGTGTTAAATATAAAACACTCTCAAAGGAACATCACTGCAAGAGAGGGAACAGCAACATGCAACCTTGAGAATGAGCGTCTGGAATTGACTTTGAGACTGATCAGAACTCCCCCAACACACCCAGAGGTGGGTGATGGTTCCTCCGGGAACATTTAACTGGGAAGTTAAAATCAGGATAGATGGATTGGAAATGAATCCTTCTACAACATGTTTAATGACTAACAATAAAACGATCAGACTATACATATTGCAAATATGTCTGCGAGTGGGAGAGGACAAGACAAGGGCAGAAAATGTGAATCAGAGTCTGCCAAAGGCAATGACAAAAGAACAAACCTCTTCAGGAGGTGTCTTGCCTCTTATGACATGCCTGGGGCTTGCTGCCCCTGAGGACCTTCCCGAGAGGAGGTGCTAAGGTTCCTGACAGTCAATCATTCATCCCCTTCCCTACAGCAAGTGCTGAAGAGGAAGAATTACTCTGCTTAATCAGTGCTTGCCACTTCACTGAAAAGATGGAAGCCCTAGAACATAAGACATTACTCACCCTCTCCACCTTTGCTCTCTCCTATCTCCAACCTCACCTTTGCCCTCTCTGTCTCTCCTGATAAATGACAGCAACAGGGGATGAGTAATGCAGGAAGCCAGGAGTTACAGAGATTGCTAGTTATGTTTTATAGAAACTTATGCTCCCACTTTTGGAGAGGAGAGTGGTTGGGGGACTAGGAAGGAGGGAATGTGCAAAAAGCTTAAGCCAAGGCAGAATTCAAAGACAGGATCTCCCTCTGGCCATGGCATGATAGGGGCCGTGCCCTAATTGTGGAAGGGTGTTGTATTAGTCTGCCAAAGGGGCACTGAGGCAAAGTACTAGAAATCTGTTGGCTTTTATAAAGAGTATTTATTTGGGGTAAAAGCTTACTGTTACAAGGCCCTAAAGAGCCCGACTCAAAGTTGCTTTCTCACCAAAATCAGTTGCCATTTGTTGAAGCAAGATGGTCGCTGATCTCTGCCTGGTCTCTCTGTATGCTACCAGGCAAATGGCTCATCTCTCCCTGGGGCTTTAGCTGTTTGATCCTTCTCCTTTCTGTCAGATGACAAAGTTTTCTCCTCTGGCATCTGTGGAGCTCTCTCTCTTCTTCTATGTCTACTTGAGTGAGTGTCCATTTATATAGGCCCACCAAGGGGGTGGGGAATCAACTTGAGTCATGCCTCACTGACATGTTAGAATCAAAGGCCCTAAACTGATTTTATCAAGTAAAATTGAATCCTTTGAATTTAATACAATCAAAGGGTATCACATCCAGAGGAATAGACTAGTTTACAAACACAATCTTTCTCTTTTTGGGATTCATAAATAATCTCTAACTGCCACACGTGTCTAGAGGAAGAAGGTGCCTGACCAGGAGGGAGACTGAGACGACATTTCTCCAGACCTGTTTGCAAAGTTTTCTCATCACCTCGAAGGAAATTGGAGCAGCAGGACAATGAAGCCATGGGCCTCAGCAGTGAAGCCATCAGAGGTCAAGTTCATGCATTCAACTGACACCTGCTAAGCTACTACTGAGTGCCAGGCCCAGTGCTGAAGGCTGGGGCCACAGAGGTATTGCAGACATGATCGCTGCCCTCAACAAGCTCACAGATGAGTGGAAGAGAAAGACACAGAACAAATCAGGGCAGGCAAGTGTTTCCAAAGCTGGGATCACAGGAAGAGGGGTAGAGGAGTTTTTTCCAACTGGGGTAGGAAAGGGAAGTCATGGAGCCTTCCCAGAAGAGGGGCTGCTTGAGCTGAGTCTCAAAAGATAAATGAATATTCCCTAGCAGAGGAAGTAATATGAGTGAATAAGGCCACAGAGGCAAGAAACGGCCTGTCAGCTGTTGAATAAAGCTGGGGCCCTGGGCATAAGGATGGAGGCAGAGTGAGGGAAGAGGCTAGAGAGGCAGATGTTTCCATTTCCAGGCTGCTAAAACAAATACATACAATGAATGTTGTTGCCTTAACAACAGCTTATTGGCTCATGGTTTCAGAGGCAAGAAGTCTTGCTTCTTCCCAAGGTTGGTGTCTTCTGGCTGGTTGACAAACTTTGGGGTACCCTGACTTTTCTGTCACATGACAAAGCACATGGTCGTGTCTTCTCCTTTCTCTTCTGGGTTCCATTGACTTGCATCTTATGGCTGCTTCCCTGGATTCTCTCTTAGAGTCTGTATTAGTCAGTTGAAGGTACTGATGCAAAATACCAGAAATCTGTTCTCTTTTATAAAGGGTATTTATTTGGGGTAGAAGCTTACAGTTACCAGGCCATAAGGCATAAGTTACTTCCCTCACCAAAGTCTGTTGCCACACGTTGGAGCAAGATGGCTGCCAACGTCTGCCAAGAGTTCAGGCTTCTTAGGTTCCTCTCTTGCCAGGGCTCAATTCTCTCCAGGCTCAGCTGCTCTGCTCCTCTGTGTGCTTACTTCCCCGGCTCCAGCTCAAAAAACCAACTAACTCCTGTGCCTTGTCATTTTCTCTGTGAGTCCCCGCCTACCAAGGGGATAGGGATGCAATGTCCTACTGACATGGCCCAATCAAAGCCTTAATCATTATTTAATCAAATAAAAGTGAAACCTCTGAATCCCATATAATCTAATATGCCTGGAAGGACATGCCAGTTTACAAACAAAATCCAATATCTATTTTTGGATTCATAAATAATGCCAAACTGCTACAGTGTCCAACTTCCTCTGCTTATAAGAACTTCAACCATTTTGTATTAAGGCCCACCCTCATTCTCTTTGGGTACACCTTAATTAATAACATCTTCAAAGGTCTATTTACAAGTGGGTTCACACCCACAGAACCAGGGGTTGGGACATAAACTTGCCTTTTCTGGGGGATGTGACTCAAGTCCCAATAGCAGGCCAGGACTAGATTATGCCCAGCCTTGTAGGACAGGCTGAGGAGGTGGAGCTTTAGCCATGGGAAAGTGCTGGAAGGTTTTATGGGATTGAGGCATTGTCAGTGAGGTTCACTCTAGCTATTATGTGAGGATTAATGTGGGGGAAGTGGAAGGACTGGAGAATGGGAGATGAGTGAAGAGGGCTGGCAAGTGATGATGGAGACTTGTACTAGGACAGTGCCCTTTGAGGGGTTCCTGGCTGCAGATCTAGCAGCAGCAAGACAAGACCATCAGCAAGGGAAGATGCCAGAGGTCAGGATCCAGCTCAGTCTGGTTTCTCAGCCTCCAGCCCTAAGCACCTGGCTCCAGTCCCAGCATTGGATAGAAAAGAAGTATTTGGAGGCAGCATCAGAAAACAAGGTATCATGAGAGATGCTGGGCAGTGACGGAATCGGGAGGTGGGAAGCAGGGAGCAGCACGATTTCCTTTTTGGGCTAGGGATCTCCATTAGCCCATTGTGGTGTTGAGTGGGAGAAGTAAGATGACTGGGAGTAGGGTGTCTGAGAGGAAGGAGGACTTATTTCACAAGTTCATTCAAGAAACATTTGTCCTGGACCTGCTAAGCAAGAGGCACCAATACTTTGGAACCAGCAGAACTGGTTCAAACCCTAGGTATACAAACTCCATGGCGTCAGGCAAGTGACTTCATATCTGAGCCAGTTTCCCCATCTGGAAAATGGAGATAGTCATCCCTTCCATGCAGAATTGCTTTAAAGATTAGAAATGATGGATATAATAATGACAGCAGCACATATTATGTTTTCAGTAAATGGCAGTCCTTGTTATTTGTCTAGAACTCTCCTAAGACTCTGATCACGTAAAGTGAGAGTGAACCTGCATCAGCCCTGTAGAAGGTTTCAGTGCCTCCCTCTGCTGGCCGACAAGAGATTCCACTGGGGAGAAAATCACAGGATGCTAAGACCAGACACAGTTCCCTGTCCCCTTAGCCAGGCTAGGAATCCCTCTACATCAAACCAGAGGCCACATCTATGATGTAACAAATAGACTACCAGCCACTCCCAGCAGTGTGAAGTTGGATGCATCACTTCACCTCTCTGAGCCTCGATTTCCTTGGCTATACAATAGAGTGATAGTACATGTTTCACAGAGTTGCTATGAATCCCAAATGAGATTATGCCTATGGAAGTTTTTAGAAAACCTGAGCTACCCCCAAAATGTTAGTGGTCAAGCACTTTCTAATGCCCCTTCCCACCATGGTGGACACTAGGGAGACCAGGAAGATATAAGAAGCTGGCCCAACCCTTAAGGAGTCCCAATCTTGTGATAGAGACAGTTTTGCTTCATAGCAGGTATTGTTAGAGGTGGGATGGGGACTGTGTGCCTGGAAGAACCAAGAAAAATGCCTGCCATTCATTCTATCAGCCTGTTCTAAGGCCTCCAGTTGCTGGGCCCTGGAAGGGGAGAGTCTGAAGTCCAGGATGACCTGCAGGCCTCCAATCATTGCATCACTTGGTATCATCCCTCTTTGCACTCCTCAGTCCAATCTCCCATGAAGTAGTGAATAAAGAAATGTGGAAAGAGGTCGCCATTGTCAACTGGCTAAAACTACAGCTCTCTCCAACTCCAAACTCACTTTGTATTCAGATAAAGCTCTCAAGACACTGGGATTCCTGGGCCCACACAGGATGGGCTTCACAGTTGCCCTCACCTCCCAAATTTTGTTTTGACTTCACCTGGTTAAACTTGTTAGATCACTGCAGGTAGGTTCCCACCAGCGGAATTTATCCTGGTCCCAAAAACCTATAAAAATTTCTAAGAACATGGATATTGACAAAGAATCACAGGGATAGAGAATGGTTGAGACAGATGAGGATAAACTGGCAGAGAAGCAGAGATACACCTGGTCCTTCTTTAGAATTAAGCATCAGGGGAAAAAATTGTCTGAGGAAGAAAACCAAATAAACGAGCATTTTTCAAACTGAATCACTCAAAATGCTGGTGTACTGCAGGACTTTAATGTTTTCTTTGAAGAAAAGGAGGAAGAGGCTCCATGATCAATTAAATTTGGGAAACCCTGGGTAAAAAGAAATATTGTTGCAAGATGTCTCAAAGCCCTCCATATCTGATGCCATTAAAAATCTTCAAGGTACTCCTGACTTAATTTGGAAGATGACTGTCCCTAGTCTCCTCGTGGAGGGAGGGAGATGTAGATGCATTCCCGTTCCACTGAGGTCATTGGTCTTCTGGACACTACATAATTCCTGCTGTCAGGAAAAATCCACTGCACCTAAGAAAATTATTCCCAAAGTTGCTTTTTGAGATAAAAATACAAAGGAGTGTGGAAATGCACTTGAGAAACTCTTCTCTGCAGAACAGCAGGCTTCCCTCTTGCATGTGTTGAATACAGCATCTGATAAAGAACTTGAAGCTTTCAAATTGCTACGTGGAAAAAAGTCTGTCAATATTGTAGAGCACAGAGAAAAGTTTGGGCCATTTCAGAATTTGGAGAGCTTAATAAATGTGCCCTTGTTTCGGTATAAAACTACTATTCAAGTTTGTAACTCCATTCTTTGTCCAGAGACAGGAGGAAAAAAAAGAAAATCACAGGAACACTGGCTCCTGGGGAAGCTCCTCAAACCAAATACAAGAAGAGAAAGACTAAAGGCAGTAAATAGTATCGTATCAATTGTTCTTGATACTCGGAGAATTGCCTGGGCTCACCTTGATGGCAACTTGATGGTACTGGACTAGCAGAAAGATGAACGTTGTAGATTGATGAAAGGAACTTACCAGTCATCTGCCTATTTATAAGAGATTTCTTCAGTCATTTCAAAGATGCCTAAAGCCAATTTCCATATTCTGGAAAAAACAGGACTTTCACCTCAGAGCTCAACTCTGTTTCCTATACAGTTACATTTTCATATCATGGAAGCCATGCTGTATGCTTTATTAAATAAAACATTTGCCCAGGATGGCCAGCATCAAGTGCAGAGCATGAATAGAAATGCAGTGGGGAAGCACTTTGAACTGATGATTGGTGACTTGCGGACTAGTGGAAAAGAACTAGTGAAGCAGTTCTTCTCTCAGAGTCTGTATTGAAGGCAAAGCCCCAGGTTTTCTTCCCATCAGATAAAATAGTCCGCTACAGACAGATGTTTTCATCTACTGAACAAAACAGGGTAGAAGGGTTATATGATTCATTATTACAAGATGTTGCCTTCTATCAATTAGCAGTTTTTGACACTGTCTTAAAATCCTGAGAGTCATGCATCACCTGCTCTAAAGTTATATTAATGCTCTAACGTTGTAAAACCAACGGTTTTTGAACCTCCTTGTACAATGCAGGAGAAAACATGTTTGAGTGTTGTGGTTTGAAGCTTTCTGTACCCCAGGAAAACGTTCTCAAACCTAATCCAGCACGTCTCATTCTGCAGCATGCCCACGATCCATGCCCAGACTGTGTACTTTTCTAGCTTTCTTGTTTTGTAATAAACTCTTTAAAAAAAAAAAAAAAAAGCATCAAACCTAATCTATTCCTGTGGGTGTAAACCCTTTGTAAGTAGGATCTTTTTATTGAGATCTCTTCGTTTAAGGTGTGGCCCAGTCAGGATGGGTCTTAATCTTATTACTGGAGTCCTTTTTAAGTAGAATGAAATTCAGACAGAAAAAGACACAGGAAGCAAAAAAGCTGAATATCAGCAGAACTTGGAAGAGAAGAAAGAGATCAGGAGACACTGCCATGTTCCTTGCCATGTGACAAACTAAGGACCGAGGAGCACCAACAGCCAGCCCCAGAATGCCAGTTTTCAGGAATAAAGCATCGCTTAACAATGCCTTGATTTGGACTTTTTTCCCCAACCTCAAACCATGAGCAATAAATTACCGTTGTTTAGAAAATTTTTTAAAAATAAAAATCTTCAAGAAGGATGTGGAGTGTAGCAAAAACAGTGTTTCTCAGGTTTATTTGCCTAAGAACTGCCTATTCAAGGCACACACTTATAAAAACTTGTGGTAACTGATGGGTTTTATGAAATGAAATGCTTATAAATGTTGTGGTTCCCTTTGTACCTTGGCTTTCAGGGTACAGAGTGCTAACCATAATGCTCATTTGCAATGGCAGAGAGTATGTGACGTAGGTCTGAGACATAATCATCTCCCCCAATCATATTTCAGCACTCCTGGACAAGACATGTTTGTTTTTCCATAGCAATGTAGGACAGATGTTGCTGTAGATAGGGGGAAACTTCTGACCACCTCTAGGCTCTAGACCAGCCTCACTGATCTTAGCCCCTGAGTCTTAGATCTGGCTACTTCCAGAACTGCAAAAACTGTTCAGTCTGAGGCTGAGGAAGCAGCTTCAACTGGGTTTCTCAAGGTTAGGGGCCAAAGACTGGCCCTTGAGGGGCTCACAAGCCATCTGCTGCTTGGTCACTCCCTGGTCCATGGGTCTTAGACCATACTGCAAATTTCCTGACTTAGTTAAGTGCCCTGTGAAGGCACTGCTAGACACTGAACCCCTAGCATACTACTAATCCCAGTAACAGATGGTGGGGTCCCAGAATGTAAGATGGAAGACCACTAGGACTTCCAAAGGTAACCCAGAACCAGTAGCCTTGGTGCACAAACCTCTCCAGAGTAAGAAGGAACCTGAGAGACCTTCCTCAACCCCTTAGAGATTGAAGGAGGCACTTGCATCCTTCTTCCTATCTATTCACTCATTCATTCACTGGGGAAGCAGTAAAGAATAGTGATTAAGTGAAAGTATCAGGAATTAGATCTAAGTTCAAACCATGCTCTCTTTCTAGCTATATGGCCTTTGGTAAGTTGCATAACCTCTCTGAGTTTTAGTTTCCTCATTTATAAAATGAAAATAATTGTTGTCATCTTACAGTGTGTTAGGAAGAGTAAATGAAATTATGTAAAATGCATAGCACAGTATTCAATAACTGGTTATTATTATTCCCAAATATTCACTCTGTGCCAAGAATTATTGCTTACCATGGATTCAGAGACAAATCAATCTATATCCTCAAAAAATTATCAGGCTAGTGAGGGAGTCAGAAAAGTTATCAGACCATAATGTTACAGAATGTGCCATGATTGAGGGAAGCAAGGGGTTGTAAGAGTACAAAAGAGAAACTTCAGCCTAATAAGTGAAAAAGATTTGTGGACATAAATGATTGGAGAGGGAGAAATAAAACTGGCAGTATATGCCCATTATAAGATTGCATAATATAAAACAGAACAAAAATCAAAGACAAATTTCTAGGATTATTAGGAGAGTATGGCAAGGTATTGTATGTGAGAGGTCAATATACAAAGGTCATTGCATTTCCATACATCAGTAATGAAAAACTGCCATAGAAAACATAATATTTCAAAGGTGTCATTTACAATAGCAACAGAACTATAACGTACTTAGACATAAATGTAACAAAAAGTTATGTAAGACCTACGTGCAAATAATTATAAAACTTTATTGATGGATAACTCCTCAACAAAGTGATCAAATTTAACATTACCAATAATGAGACAAGTGACATTGTATGCCTTCAGATGTGACGCATTGAAATAAACATCTCACTGATACAGTATTTCTGCCAAAAATGTTTAACCTGAATCTAATCATACAAATACAAAGTGAAGGATATTTTGCAAAGCAACAGGCCTGTGCTTTCAAAAATATCATGAAGGACAAAATTCACAAAGGTCAATGAATGACTGGAGAACTGTTTTAGATTAACGGAGAAAAAAGAGAAAAGGCCCTCAATAAAATATAAGATCTTTGATTTGATCATGATAAAAAAATCAGTTTTGAAGGATGTTATTAGAACAAGTAGAGAATTTTTAATATGGACTGTATGAAAGAGAATAATAATGCATCAAAGTTAAACTTCCTGAGTGTTATAATCATGTTGTGCTCATAAAAAAAGAACGTCCTTGTTCTTGGGAGTTACATGCAGAAGTACGGGGGATAAAATTTCATAATTTGAGAATAAATTACTGCCAAATGTTCAGAATAAAAGAGCATATTAATACTTAAATAAATATAGGGAATTAAAGCAAATGTTGCAAGGGTACATGTGTGCTGATTTTACTACTCTAGTGGATATTCTATAAGTTTAACATTTTTTCAAAATAAAAAATTGGGGAAAAGCTTTACTGAAAGATATTAAAGAAGATATAAATAAATGGAGACAATATCTATACCATGTTCATAAATAGAAATAATTAATATGGTTAATTCTCCATTGATTTATAGCTTCAGTGCAACCCCAATCATAATCTCTACAGGACTTTTTAAAAAATGAAACTTGACAAGCTGATTGTAAATTAATATGGAGGATGAAAGGACCCAAAATATCCTAGATATTTCTGAAAAAGAAGAATAAGGAGGAAGGACTTGCTCTATCAGATATCAGAACTTACTATGAAATCATGATAATTAAGTTGGTGTATGGAATAAATTGGCCAATATGGACTAAAATACACAGCCCCAAAATGACCTATGCATATAATATGACAGAAATGGAAAAAATAAAATTGGATCCCTATCCTATCCCATATTCAAAATCTACTCTAAATGGACTAAGGGAAAAAATTAAAATCATAAAACTTTAAAACATTTACTATAAGTGATAAGTTAATATCTTTATAACTTTATTGTGGAAACTATTAAATAATTTTCAGAAAAGAGCTAACTATGAAAAGAAAAGACAGATAAATTTAACTACATTAAAAAATTACTTCTGTTTATAAAAGATATTTTAAAGAAAGAAGAAGTGAGTTACAAAATGGGGGGAAATAATTGTAACAGATATAGCCAACAAAGGATTTATATCAAGAATCTAAAAAATGCTTCAAATAATTCAGAGAAGGAAAAAAATTCAATAGAAAAATGAACAAAATCATGATTAGGCATTTCACAGAAAAGGGAACCATATCTCCAATAAACATTTGCTCAACCTCATTAATAATCAGGGAAATGCAAATAAAGACTACCATGAAATTCCAATTACCCCATTCAATTTACAATGATTAAGATGTCTGGCAATAGCAAATGTTAGAGAGAATGCGGGTCAACCATTCTGCTATACATTTCTGGTGAGGATGTAAATTGGTACAATCATTTTGAAAAACAATTTTATCTTGTAAGACTGAAATTTTGTATACTCTTCAACCCAGAAATTCCACTCCAAGATATGTATGTGCATTTATGTGTGTATAAAGGAGACATGCACCAGGCAACAGGTACAATAATATTTTAGCAGTACTGTTTATTATAGCAAAATAATGGTAACAACTCTAGAGCCTGTTGACAGAAAAATGGATAAATTATTATATTCATACAAATTAATATTTTCTAAATAGCAGTGAAATTGAGTGAACGACAGCCTGTATAACAACTTCGATGAATCTTGGTAACATTATTTTGAAAGGAAAAAGGAGGTCTCAGAAAATTACATACAGCATGATATCCTTTTTATAAATTTCAAAAATGACTAAAGCTTATATATATATATCTATATATATACACACATACACACACAATGAAATGACAAACAGAAATTTCAGCATGGTGTTTACCTGGGGACAAGAGAAAGGGACAAACAGATAGATGTAAATTATTGTTGATGTTACTTCTTGGGTTGGATTATGAGTTCATGTGTTTTTACTATATATATATATATATATATTGAGAGAGAGAGAGAGACGAAAAGAGGAGAGGGAAGAGGAGGAGGAGGAGGGGCAGATGGATGGAAGGAAGCGGGGGACAGGGAGACTAAGGGAGGAAAGAAGGAGGGAAAAGAGGTCCATTCAAGGACTAATGATGACAATGTCATGAGCCAAGATTATCAACAAGCCAATTTTGTGCAATTGGTGTCCATTAGGAGGAGGAGGACAAGGAGGAGGAGGAGGAGGAAGAAACACATAAGGAAACTGAGAGGGATCGTGGAAGGGTTTCAGGAGCTAGGTATGCCTAAACTGATTGAAGAGCAAGTAAGATTTATCCAGGGAAAGGAAATATGAAAGAGCTTTTCTGGAAAAGTTAACATGTGCAAAATGTCAGAAATTTAGGCCTACTAGGTTGTTCTGGATGACTGCTGAGCAAAGTGGAAGCTAGGCCACCATGAGAAACAAGATCAAGGAGCTAAGCAGGTCCTGGGTGACCTCAGCAGCCTCATCCATAGGGGTAGCAAGGGGCCAGGAGACTGTCTGGGTCAGGGCCCTCCTGTTCCCTAGATATGAAGCCTTTCTCAGTCTGGCTGGCCAAATATACGCCATGAAAGCAACTATGACCTGGGGGATCTGAACAGAAGTGCAAGCAGACACACAGAACCCAAGGCCTCTGAGCCTCTGGTCATGTGTAGGTTGTTACTGGGCATGTTGATTCTGTGCTAGTCTTGAGATCTGAGATGGGAATGCATGTGAGCCCAGTGGCCACCAGAGGTTCTGAGGGATGGGAGAGGGAAGAATAGGGATAATATGGAGGCATTTTCAGGACATTGGAATTGTCCTGCATGACATTGCAGTGATGGATACAGGCCATTACGTATTTTGTCATAACCTACAAGATTGTGTGGGACAGAGTGTAAACTATAATGTAAACTATAGTCCATGGTTAAGAGCAATACTTCAATATGTGTTCATCAATTGTAACAAATGTACCACACTAATGAAGGATGTTGTTAATGTGGGAAAGTGTGGGAGGGGGAAGGAGTGGGGCATATGGGAATCTCTTATATTTTTTAAGTAACTTTTATGTAATCTAAAGCTTCTTTAAAAATAAAAAAAATTGTTTTAAGTGATGGAGAGAGGGACTTCCAAATCAGCACCATAGACAGAGGCATCAGCCATTCCTTTCTTGGGAACGTTTAGGCCAACAAAGGAAGGCCCAGCTGGAATCTTTGGCAGAGAAATACCTGGAGACTTTGACAAGTCCAGGCTCAAGGAGCTCAGGTACAGGAAAACCCCAGATCGTTGGCTCTGATGTAATCTGATAAGATGGCCTTATAATTGTCCTTGCCTTCTCCCTGCTCTTCCTGCCTACCCTACCCTCCATTTCATCCCCCACTTGCTGCCAGAGCAATCTTTATAAACCATGAATCTGATCATGACTCTGTCTTGTTAGAAACTCTTCAGTGATGCTACTAGCTTGATAATCAAATCCCTTCATGAACTCCCCTACTCATATTTCTGATAATATTGGTTGCTTTGGAGGCTACACACGTTTGCTTATAGCAAAAATTTTCCTCCTACTTCAATGATGATTCTCCCCCATCTCTCTATGATGGTTAATTTCATGTGATTGTTTGGCGAAGCAATCACTGGCCTGTTACTGTGAGGGTATTTCATAGATGAATTTGCATCTATAGTGAGTTGATTGCATCTACAATCAACAAAGGAGATTGCCCTCAGCAATAAGGAGAGTCTCTTCATCCAATGAGTTGGAGGTCTTAAAGCCAGAACAGAGGATTTTAGAAGTCAGAAACAAGAATTCTTGCCTCTAGCATGTCCTGGGAATTCAACTTCACTGGAGTTTCCAACTTGCAGCCTGACTTATAAAATTTGCACCTGCCAATTCCCACAGTCACACGAGCCAATCCCTAATATATACACTGTCAGTTCTGTTTCTCTGAAGAACCCTGACTATACATATTTTGGTACCAAGAGTGGTTCTTGAGAAATAGAGTCTTAAGGATGAGGTTTCTGTGTTGGTCCTGTGGTTTATGAAATTGATTATCTAAGCTGACTAGATTTAAAGGCATTAATGACTCTATTTCCAAAGATGAAGAGGGCACTGATAGTGCATGGCATGAATTTGCAATAGAGATATGCTACTCAAATAATTATATGAGGTAAGGCTCTGAGTGTATTTGATACCTGTGTTGGTTAGGCTAATGTGTCAACTTGGCCAGGTAATTGTGCTCAGTTGTTTGGTCAAGCAAGCACTGAGCTAATTGTAATACAAGGACATTTATGGGCTTTAGTCATCCATGAATTTACTGCATAGATGGCTGATTACATCTATGACCAACCAGGGAGATTGCCATCAGCAATGAGTGACATTTTATCCTATCAGTTGAATGCCTTAAAAAGGGGAAGTGATTTCAGCATTCAGAGAGAATTTCCCAGCTCTTCTTTGGACAGTCAGCATCTCCTGGAAACTCATCAAGGACCTTCATCGGGCTTTCATTGGAGCCCCTGGTTTGCAGCCTACCTGCGGAACATGGGCTTGTGTATCCCCACGGTCATGTGAGAGAATCTTATAAAATCTTATACTATTTACAGATATCTCCTGTTAATTCTGTTCCCTAGAGAACCCTGACTAATAAAATACCTTAACAGATTTTTTGTGAAGTTAAAAACTATAATGCTGTTAGCTAGTTATTCCTAAATATGCTGGATAAAGTTGTTTAAAAAAGGATGCACTCGGTACCTCAAATTACTAGCTCGAGGGCCACATGAAGGACATGAAAATTTCTATGTGTGCCTGAAAGAAAGCCTTATTTCTTGTAGCCACAGACTTCTTAAGATTTCTGAGAACCCGTGCAGAATCTCATCATGCAAGTAGCTGAAATACAACACAAATTGAATTCCAAACCTTGCAGGGTATTTTCTTTTAAAGCAAGGGCATTGATTGGGAAGAAATGGGATCCTACAAATTGGAATAGGGACATATGGGCTAATCATGATGATGGTGGGGACATTGAAAACTAAATTCTGCTGAATCTTTGCAAATAAACCTTTAACAGTCAGCCCTAAGGAATCGGCCATCTGCCTCCATCTGAAAAGATTGTTTGCAGTGACCAATGAATCTGTAATTGCCTCGCCTGAGAAAAGAGCCTTCACACTCCATCTGCAGAGATTAACCCTGTTTTACCACATGAAAATGGATTCGGATGTCCTAAAGTGTTGGCTTGAAAGACACTGCTAACTTCTCTCATGACCCATCCCCACCACTTCTATTTTCTTCCAGATCTATAACTAGACTGAAATGCAAACAGGCCCCTGGTCCAAATTTACCATCATCTCTGTTATTGCAGTAACCTCTAAACTGATTTCCCTGCTTCTGCCCTTGCCCCTTTTCATTCTATTCTGAACATGGCAACCAGAGTAATACTGTTAAAACATTAAGCAAGATCATATGACTCCTCTTCTCAGAACTGTCTAATAGCTCCTTAACTCATTTAGAGTAAAATCTATAATCTTGGACTTCTGGGAAGATGGCTGACTAGTAACACACAGGAATCTCTTCTCCAGAAAAATAGCTAGAGAACAGGCTGAAACAGACCCAAAATAGATCTTCTAGGGTTTAGAACAGCAGGGGAAGACTGCATACCACTGAGAGGAGAGAGGGACAAAAGAGAGAAATCGCGACGACAGAACCAGAACCGGACTGATTGTCGAGGATTCAGAGGGGAGAGGAAATATTTCCCACCTGGGAAAAGGGAGGGGGCTGCCAGAGAAGGCTAGAGAACTGTCTCCAAAAGTTAAAATTAAAAGACTCTTAGCCCCCAGACAGGAAGCTCTATCACACTGATCTGGTCTGTGTCAAAACAAATACAGTCCGACCAGGCATTGAATTGAGAGCTGCCAACGAGCGCCATCTCCTGGCAGACCAAGGAAGTGCACATAAGAAAATTAAATAAGAGAAGCTTTCCTGGCCTCTATAGCCTCCCTGCCCAAAGCCCTAGGAACGACTCTACAACCAATTACTGGGTCCAGTGCCCAGTTTTGAGCAACCAGCAGGACAATTCTAACAATCAAGGGTGAGCCACAAATCAAAGAGCTGTGATAATTCATAGCCTCCTGCCACTAGAACCCTATAAAAGAGAAAGAGATAGAGCATCTAAGTAAAATACAACCTACCAGATGCCTAAACATCAACAAAAAA
>JAQZBX010001704.1:17199-79713 GCA_029593785.1 Cabassous unicinctus | reverse complement strand
AAAAACAAAGATAAGTAGAAAATTGTAAAGGAAGCCAGAGTATACAGGAAAAAAAAACCCTAAGAATTATAACAGACATCATCAAATATGATGTAAGCCAGAAAAAAATGGAGATGCATGTTTCAAATACTGAAAGATAAAGCTCATTGAAGGATTTAATACCAACTTAAATATCTTTCAAATATAAAAACAAAAAAAGAATTTGTCAGGCAAACTAACACATATGCACATTCAGAAATAATCTATAGCCAGCAGACTTTTACTTCAAATGTTTTCCAGGTAGCAGGAGTATGATAACAGAAAGAAACCTGGGTGTACTCAACAAAATAATAATGAAAAAATGGAAGGTAAATATATCAAATATTGGATTTTTATCAATTAATTGCTTTAAAATAATTGTCCAAGGAAAACTTCATTGATGCATTGTGAGGTTTGAGTCACATATAAAAGTAAATTTTATTACAAACGTATTACCAAGAATGGACAGGATGAAGGACAGTAACTCCTAGGGCAATCACTGTGAAAAGAAAAAATGAAAAAAATGCCAATATAAGGAATAAGAAGGGGATAAGATTAAAATTCCCCCAAATATTAAAAGGATAGTATTAAACATTATAAACATATCCTTAGTGTGATAGGAAGTCTTGTAGGTTTTGTGAATAAAAGTGACCTAATATACTTTACCTTTTAACAGTAACATTCTGGCCCTTACATTGAGATTAGACTCCAGGGAAATAAGGCAGGAAAAGGTGAGACAATCTAGAAAGCTTAAGGCATAATTTAAAGACTGAGTTGATGGATCTTTTGACCAGGGTGGTAGCAGAGTTGGTGCTGAGAAATCATTACACTCCTAGTATATTTTGTACAGCAAATCAATGTTATATGCTGATGGACTGGATGTGAGAAAAGTGACAGAGAAAATTATACGATTACTTTTTAGACTTTCCTGAACAAGTAGAAGCATGACTTTCAATTACCTGACATTAATTTTAGATACTTCAAGAACTATCTGAGAGTTATCTTGTGAAGATAAACTATGTTAATGATATACCTAAAGCCCTTTGAATAATGTCTGGCACTCAATAGGTGCTCAGAAAATAGAATCTAATTATACCATTATTATATAACATCAATCATTTGCAAATAAAAACTGTTGGCCTTATTTTCATGCTCTATTCCAGTTTTATTTTATTTATAATTATTTAATGATTTCAACTTTTACAATACATATAATTTTGACATACCTACATGAAGAAAAGTATTTTGACTTTGAAAATACTTCAGACCAAATAGTTCATAAAATATGATATGTACTGGGAAGTGAATGTAGCTCAGTGGTTGTGCCCCTGCTTCTCCATGTACAAGGTCCTAGGTTCAATCCCTAGTAAATATATATACATATATATATATATACATATATATATATATGTATATATATATGATATGCACTGACATAAATAGGGATAAAAGAAGGACAATGCAATTAGTTCACTGGTTTCATATTGTGCAAAGTTTACATTGCATTTATTTAATGATAACACATATGCTTTCTAAAATAAAAGAGAATAGGGTAGTCTGTATTTAATTAAAACTTAAATGTACCCTGATCTTACTATTGTCTGAAAAATAAATCATGTGTTGGTTACAATTGCAAACTTCAACAAATGGCATATATTAAGTTAAAATTTGGATAGAAATTCAGGATGTGGAGGGAAATAAAGCACATTTAAATTATTTGAATAAATTAATGAACAGTGATGAACTGGTGAAGTTATTTATCATTTTAGCCATAAAACAGATGTTGAACATTATTTAATCATTCAAAAATCATGTAGGAAAATACTGAAACACACTTCTACAAAGAAAACCTTAGTATAAATAGAAAGAATACAAATACTTGAATGGGAAAAAAATATCTAATAACCGCTATAAAAGTTTAAATGAAAAAAAAATCAATACTTGGAAAATGAAGAAAATATGCTTTCTTAAAGGTACATTGCATAGCAAAGAAAATTAAAACTGCAATTCCATACTATAAAGAGGAAATTTTCAAAGGAAATTTTAGCAAACAATCTAACTGAAATTCATAAGATGTAACAATATTTGGATTCGTTTTCTATTCTTACCTGTGCAACTTTATTAAAAATTTTAACACAAATGAGCCAAGATTTTAACTGAAAAATTTATTACTTTTTAAAGACTATAACAAAAGTACAGAAATCAGGATAACGGATATAATTTTTAAATCATATTGAAATTAAACAAATGCTAGGTACTGAAGCTTGTAGACAAAAGAGAGAATGTGAGGGTTTTCACATAGTGTCTGGTAGAACAAAAAGCGATATTACTGCATGCAGATAAATGCATGAATTTACAGACTTCAGGTCTTAAAACATTGCAGGATGACTTCTTCATTTTGGTTATGCATCAAGAAAACATTCATCTACCAAGCTTAAATAAAAAAGGAATTATTAACTATTTTAGGGATTATTGGAACACCAAAGCTGCAAAGAAGAAATAGAAAATGACAATAAATTTCTATAAATATTTAATTTATGCATACACATGCACAAATTAGCATGAAAGACCAAGAATAAAACTATTAAAAATTGGTGAGGATACTTCCATTTTCTTTGACATTTTAAAATATTTTCCAAATTTTCCCCAATTTTCACATACACTTTTTGCTATAAATTAATTCTATCAGAATATTTTACCTTGCCAAGAACAAATATTAAAATGCTGTTTATAATTTTAGCTATTTGTTTTTTATGAATAAGATTAAACGAAATCATTTATAAATCTCCAGTGAAAATTTTCATAACAACAGCTAATGCTTATTCAAAATTTTGCAAGAATGTAAGCATTCTGATGATAACGGCCAACATTTATTAGTATTATAAAAATTCCTTTTATTTGTTATATGATTTAATATTTGTAATAACTTTAGGGGTTTAGAATTATTATTTTTCTTGTACAACTGCAGAAACTAGATTTAAGATTTAAAGGACTTAGTGAAAGCTAGAAATCTAAAATGCCAGTAGATTTAGACTTTAAACCCTTGATTGACCTCCAAAGGACACTGTATGACAGTGCTATATTTCTTAGATACAGCACAAATGCAATGAGTTCTGAAAGTGTTATCCAGCATAAATTTCTCCGAAACTGGAATATTCATGGGATTTCTGATACAATCTGAAAGATAGCACCACTTTTCATTTTTCTCATTGGTTGCACTAAAATACATGCATATTTAAATCATAGGCTTAACATGTATTTCATGTCTTCCAATTACTGTGTACTTTTCTAAAAACATACACTTGGACATCTTTCAGATCACGGGTGGTCTAGTAGTGGATGGTTTAACAGAAATGCAAACTAATTAAACGTTGTTAGCGTATTTAGAGAGATACAAATTAAATACCCAAATAGGAAGGAAAGAAAAGATGTAAGTCAATGTTCAGCATCAATTTCAATTGCCTGAAGTCCTCTCTCTTCTGCATGGCTCTAATGAACGCATTTTTCACTTCTTTGTTCCTAAGACTATAAATGAGTGGATTCAGCATGGGGATCACCATAGTATAAAAGGTAGAGGCCATAAAAGATGGTGACTCCCAGGAGGTAGGAGGCACAGGTAGAGAAGTCTTTGTTTTTTGTTTTTTTTTTCCTGAAGTAGGTTTAATTTTCAGAATAGTAGACAAGGTAGACATGTAGGCCACAGAGATTGTGATAAGAGACACAGATATAGTTGAGCCAGCAAAAAAGACTATCATGATTTCAGTGTCATGAATGTTGGTACAGGACAGGGCTAAAATTGGGGTTAAGTCACAGAAAAAGTGATAGATTACATTGGAGTTGTAGAAATGCAAACTGCTCACGCAAAGAAACATGGCTAAGGAGTCAGTAAATCCAACTACATAAGACCCAGTGATGAAGGCACGGCAAAGTCTCATGGACATAATCTGGTAGTGAAGAGGCTGGCAGATAGCTACATAGTGGTCATAGGCCATTGAAGAGAGAAGGAAAATTTCAGTGGCACCCAAGAAGCTAAAAACAGACATCTGTGTGAGACACCCCAAGAATGAAATATGTTTTTTGGAAGTCAGTAAGTTCTCTAAAGTTTCCGGTGTGATGACCATTGAGTGAGGTCATGGAATGACACTTGACTTAGGAAAAATTACATGGTAGTGTGAAGCTGGAGATTCAGGTGAATTATCAGTATCATCTGTGCATTCCCCAGCACAGTAATCAAGTATATCAGGAGAAATAGTATAAAGAGGACATACCGGATCTCTTCAGAGTCTGTCAATCCCATAAGGATGAATTCATATATATTTGTGGTATTCCTACTTGCCATAGAGTTCAACTGTTTACTGTTGAGAAATGAAAGGTGATACTTAGCATGAATGACTTCAAAACAGATTCTGTTTATATGAATGGTCTGGAATTTTTAAAAATTAGTAATATGGGAAATTCATGATAAAGAGAAATTTGCAGAATAGTGCTAAAAAATATCTTAGCTTGATTGCCCAATATATATCAGGTAAAAATCATTATTGGGATATTATATAATTAAAACTATTATATATATTTCATAATTACAATGAATATGAAACTGTTATAAATACTTCCCTTTATTAACACATTCATTGAATTGAAGATGTTATGCTATAGATTTCACTACTGGACACATGTTAAGATGATAAAAAGGGCACAGAAAGTTAAATAAATTATTCAGATTCACAACAATTAACTGTTGGATCTGTGATTTCAACCTAGATTGATTGAGTCCAGAGATCATGCGTATAACACTAAGTTCCTACTTATATTTAATTTCAGAAAAACAGAAAAACTTATTAAATACATAAAAATTAATGATAAAGAGTTTTATTGCATCATGTACTCTTCTTTTGTATATGATAATTTTTATACTAAAACAAATCAGAATTTAAACCCTAGGGCTAATAAATGGAAGTATGTTGATATTATATGCCATACATTACTATTAATTTTCAGAAGATATGTTTATAAGTGTTTATCTAAAATTAAATTTCTCCCAAAAATTATAATATTAAAATATGTACACTGCTCACTTACTCTGATTTTTAAAATTCTATATTTCCATGTTTACAAATTTTGGCATTACTTATGATCTAAGGCCTACATTGTATGTATATGTTTCTGCATATTCTTCTAATAATATCCCCATTTTTTAAATACCTGAAATTTTTTGTTCATGCATTATTTCTGTTCTAAGATAAAACAATTTAACCCCCCCAATTTTTTTTCAAGCCCAGATCAAATAGAAAATTCACCTGGAAATGATATCTCACAAGTATACCAGGGAGCATAGCATAGCAGAGTATCCCTTCCCTTTTACTCTGATAATTCCATGGCACCTCTTAAATTGAGTTACTGATAATGCAACATTTACTCATCCCTGGGACCAATTCTAAGGTAGATTGCTTGGCATGATTCCAAGGTCAATGATTAATGAATCCATGATAGGATTGTAACAGATTTGTCTTCTCTTGGAAGCCACATGATGTTGAGCATCATTTTTAGTATTCTTTGTGATTCTCTACTTTATGACTGGTTAAACGAGGTCTTTCTAGTGAAATACTTAATCTGTGGATGAAAAGACAGAACATTAATCACCAGGGATGGATTAACACACTTTTCACAATGTAACATGTTTTATATTTAAAAGTATGGCACTATCATAGAGAGTAAACATTGTTAATTTCATAAGAATTAAATACAAAAAAATTTTAAAAAGGAAATGAAAATTGATCATAAATGTTAATTTTCAGATACATTTTCTTCAATTTTCCTTTCTGCATATATACTTATTCATATGCATACTTATGTCTTCACATAATTTTTAACACATGATTTTTGAATCACATCTTGATTTTATTATTAAATATTTATAATACACCTATATCTTAGTTAACTACAATTTCATGAATTTTGCATTGGCTGCCGAGAAGCATAACTAATTCCTTTTTTGTAGTGTGTATCAACCATTGAATGGGTATATTTGAGGCATCAGAAAGTAAAAATCAGTGCTGAGATGAGTAAAATTTTACAATTAATTTAATGGCCAAATACTCCCTGAAATGCTTTCTTGTGACTCTTATATTAATTAATGATAAAGAAATCAAATTTCATATAAATTTATACACAAATTGTACTAGAAAAACTGTTTACATCCCAGAATTACAGAAGAGAATTTGATGGTATTGATCATGGAATTACAAAATAATATTTTACACATTTGATGGAATTTTGAAAGTACAATTCTTATCTTCATCTAAAAATTAGTGAATTTGAGAAAGGCTGATTTGGAGATTTAAAAGAAAGCATCAACTTTTTTCATAATAGGTGATTGAGGATTAAACCAAATGAGAGACTAATGGAGATTATCTATGTCAATGCCACCTCAATAGTGTGTCCTTGCTATCAGCAAAATCATCATGAGCTATTTTATTCTTCCCATGTTTGAAATAAAGTTTTTTGTTGATATGGGAAAGTATGGGAGGGGCCGGGGGTGGGACATATGTAGTGTGGAGCAGGAGAGGGTGGGGAATATAGCATTTATGTAACTAAACTTTTTTAAAAATTAAAAATTAAATAAATAAAGTTTTTATAGTCATTAAGTGTACTTAAAAAATAAAATCATATTGAAGTATATCATTCATACATGACTAAACATAAACAAAAAGTACAATTATGGTACTTTTCATAATAAAAGTAAAAGTTGAAGAAAATAATTTACAAAACTTCTTTTATGGCAAAACTTTTTTTGCTATATCTTTATTCATGGGATTTTAATACAACATTTTTAAAGACAATTTTATTCACATGTTATACAACCAATTCAAAGTGTACAATAAATGGTTCTCAGTATAATACAGAGGTCGTTATTCATCACCACAAATAATTTTAGAATATTTTTATTACTCTTAAAGGAAATAACTCTTACACCTATACTTCCTTATAATTGACTCTTAGCATTAGTATATTTCCTTTATTACAATTGATGAAAAATATTACAATATAACTGTTAACTATAGCTCATAGTTTGAATCAGTTGTATTTTTCCCACATATCAAGCTACTAATAACACCATGTAATTGTGACATACATTTGTTTTATTTCATTGAAGACTATTCTTATATTTGTACTATTAATCACAGGCATCATCCACAACCAAGATCAGTATGTTATACAGTCCCAAGTTCATCCTCCAGCTTTCCTTCTATTGACATATGCAACCCTACACTTCCCATTTCAACCACAATCATATCCATAAATCAGTGCTGTTAAATACCCTCACCATAAGGTGCTTCCATCACTTCTATCCATTTGCAAACATTTACAATCAACCTTATTAAAAATCCTGCCCACTTTAAGCATCAGTTCTCCATTCTCTACACTCATTCTAACTCCTGGTAACCTATAATCTCGATTTTAACTCCATGAGTTTACTCATTGTAAGTGCTTCATATTAGTGAGACCATATATTATTTGTCCTTCTGTTTTCTGATTTATTTCACTGAACATAATATCTTCAAGATTCATTCATCTTGTCACTTGCCTCAAGACTTCATTCCTCCTTAAAACTGAATAATATTCCATTGTATGTATATACTATTTTGCTTATCCATTCATCGGTTGATGAACATTTGGTTTGTTTCCATTTTCTGGTAATTGTGAATAATGCTGCTTTGAACGTCAGTGCACAAAGGTCTATTCAGGTCCTGCTTCCAGTTCTTCTGAATATATACCTAGTATCAGGACTGCCTGATATAATTTGCTTCCTGAGGAACTGCCAAACTATCTTCCACAGCACCTGCACCCTTGTACATTCCCATCAGCCATGAGTAATTGATCCTATTTCTCTACATCCCTTCCAACAATTTGTAGTTTTCTATTTTTTTAAATAGTGGCCATTCTAGCAGGTGTGAAAATATATCTCGTTATGGTTTTGATTTGCATTCCCCTAATATCTAGTGACGTTGAGCATTTTTTCATCTGTTTTTTAGCATTTTGCATTTTCTCTTTGAAAAAGTGTCTATTCAAGTCTTTTGTCCATTTGTTAATTGGGTTGTTTGTCTTTTCATTATTGAGTTATAGGATTTCTTTATATGTTCTGGAAGTTAAAACCTTATCGGACATGTGGTTTTCAAAATGTTTTTCCCCTTTAATAGGCTGACTTTTCACTTCCTTGAAAAAGTCCTTTGAAGCACAAAATTTTTTAATTTTGAGGAGGAGGTCCTAATTATCTATTTTTTCCTTTTTGCTTCTGCTGTGGGTGTAAAGTCTAAGAAAGCACTCCCTACCACAAGATCTTGAAGATGCGTCCCTACATTTTCTTCTAGGGGTTTTTGGGTTTTGGATCTATATTTAAGTCTTTGGCCCATTTTGAGTTAATTTCTGTATAAAGTTTGAGATGGTTGTTCTTTTTTAATATTTTTAATATGGATAGCCAGTTCTCCCAACACCATTTGTTGAAGAGACTGTTCTGTACTAGGACAGTGGATTCGGTAGCCTTTTCAAAAATCTATTGACTACAGATGTGAGGGTCTATTTCTGAATGCTCAATTAGATTCCACTGATCCATATATCTATTGTTATACCAGTAGCATGGTGCTTCAATCACTGTAGCTTTGTAGTACACTTTAACCTTTGGAAGCATGAGTCCTCCAAACTTCTTTTTCAAGATGTTTGTTTTGAGCTATTAGGGGCCCCTTTTATTTCTCAAAATTTTGATAATAGACTTTCCACCTCTACATAGTAGACTGTTGGAATTTTGTTTGGGATTGCATTGAACCTGTAAATCAAATTGTATAGAATGGATATCTTAATTTTATTTATTCTTCCAATCCGTGAGCATGGGAAGTACTTCATTTATTTAGATCTTCTTTAATTTCTTTAAGCAATGTTTCATACTTTTCTGTGTACAAGTCCTTTACATAATTTGTTAAATTTATTCTTATATTCTTTTATTTACTATTTTAAATGGAATTGTTTTATTGATTTCCTCCTCTGATAAACTATTAATAGTGTATAGAAATATGACTGATTTCTGCATTTGACCTTATATCCAGCCACTTTGCTGAAATCATTTATTTTCCATACAAGCTTTGTTGTAGACTTTTCAGGACTTTCTAAATATAGGTTTCTTTCATCTGTAAATAGTGAAACTTTTGCTTCTTTTCTGATTTTGATGCCATGTATTTCTTTTTCTTTCCTAAATACTCTAGCTAGAACTTCTAGCACAATGTTCAATAACAGTGGTGACAATGGGTCTTGTTATCTTGTTCCATATCTCAGAGGGAAAGCTTTCAGTCTTACCCCATTGAGTATATTAGCTGTGGGTTTTTCATATATACTCTTCATCATGTTGAGGAAATTTCCTTCTATTCTTATCTTTTGAAGTGGTTTTATCAAGAAAGGATCCTGGATTTGGTCAAATGTCTTTTCTGCATCAATTGAGATGAGCATGTGGTTTTAAACTTCAATTTGTGAATTTGATGTATTACAATAATTGATTTTCTTCTGTTGAACCACCCTTCCAACCTGGGATAAAATCCACTTAATCATGATGTATAATTCTTTTAGTGTGCTGTTGTATTCGATTTGCAAATATTTTGTTCAGAATGTATGCAACTAAATTCCTTAAGAGAAATTAGTATGCAATTTTCTTATCGTTTGGTATCTTTATATGAATTTGATATTGGGGTAATGTTGGTATCATAGAATGATTTAGGTAGTGTTCCAACATCTTCAATTTTTTGAAACGGTTTGAGCAGGACTGGTATTAATTCTTCTTGAAATGATTCAGAGAATTCATCTGTGAAGCCATCTGGTCCTGGGCTTTTTTTTTTTTTTAATTGTTGGAGAGTTTATGATAACTGATTCATTCATTCTACTTGTGATTGGATTGTTGAGTTTTTCTATTACTTCCCCAGGCAGAAACAGTGGTGGGTTTTAGTTTTGCATCTAGGAATTTGCACATTTCTTCCAGGTTGTATAATTTGTTGGCATAGAGTTGTTCATAGTTTTTATGATCTTTTGTATTTCTATGGGGTCAGCAGTAATGCCCCACCATTTCTGATTTTATTATTTGCATTTTCCTTTTTTTCTTTGTCAATTTTGCTAATGGTTTGTCAATTTTGTTGATTCTCTCAAAGAAGCAACTTTTGACATTGGCGATTCTCTCTATTGTTTTTTTTTTCTTCCTCTTATTGTTTTATATTTTCAATTTCATTTATTTTTTCTCTAATATTTATTATTTGCTCCTTTCTGCTTGATTTGGGGTTTGTTTGCTCTTTATTTCTAATTCCTCCAGGTATGCTGGTAGGCCTTGGATTTTACCTCTTTCTTTTTTTTAATGTATGCATTTAGGGCTATAAACTTTACTCCCATCACTCTCTTGGTTTTATCCCACAGGTTTTATTAAGTAATGTTTTCTATTTAATTCATCTTGAGATATATACTGATTTCTCTTGCAATTTCTTTTTGACTCACTGATTTTTTAACATCTTATCAAAATATAGGATTCTTTTATCTGCAAATAGTGAAAGTTTTACTTCTTCCTTCCTGATTTGGATGCCTTTTATTTCTTTGGTTTAACCTCCATGTATTTGAGAATTTTCTTTTTCTCCTCCTGTTATTGATTTCCAGCTCCATTCCTTTATGATCAGAGACAGTGCTTTGTAATTATCAATATTTTAAATTTATTGAGACCTGCTTTGTGACACAACCTGTGGGCTATCCTGAAGACTGATCCATGAGCACTTGAGATGTATAAATATCAGGCTGATTTGGTTTGCAGGTTTCTATATATATCTGTTAGGACTAGTTCATTTATCATATCATTCAACTTCTCAGTTTTCTTAATGATCTTCTGTCTGAATGTTTTATATATTGATAAGAGTGGTGTATTGAATTCTCTATTGCTGTAGCTAAGTCTATTTCTTTTTCTTTTTCTTTTTTTTTTGTGGGTAAAAATCAAAATTTTCACAATACAAACCAATATTTGTAAAATGATATGAACCTCATGTATTTGAGGGACCTTGCTTAGATGGATATTTATTATTGCTATTTCTTCTTGGTATATTGCCCCTTTTATTAATATTGTATGTTCTTCTTTGTCTCTTTTAACAGTTTTGCATTTAAAGTCTATTATGTCTGATATGAGTATAGCTAATCCAGCTCTTTTCTGGTTACTGTTTGTGTGGAGTATTGTTTTCCATTCTTTCACTTTCAACCTATTGGCATCTTTGGGTCTAAGATGAGTTCCTTGTAGACAGCATATAGATGGCTAATTTTTAAATCAATTCTCTAGGTCTATTTATTTTAATTGGGTATTTTAATACATTAATATTCTGTGCTATTATTGTAAAAGCACTTACTTCATCAATTTTATCTTTGGCTTTCATTTGTACTATTGTATTTTTGTCACTTTTTTACCCTTTTAGTTACTCTTACTGATAATCTTCATTTCTACACTCTCCTCTAAGCCTCTTTCTCCTGTTTTTTTCCCTTTAACCTGCAGACGTCCTTAAGTATTTCCTGTAGGGCTGGCCTCTTTTTAATGATTTTGTTTGTTTGTTTGTTTGTTTATCTGTGAATATTTTAAACTCACCTTCCTTTCTGAAGAAAAGTGTTGCCAGATAAAGAAATCTTGGCTGGCAGTTATTTACTTTTGGTATCCTAAATATATTATATAACTTCCTTTTCACCTCCATGATTTCTGATGAGACAATAGCACTTAGACTCTTTGAGCATCCCTTGTTTGTCATGAATCGTTTTTGCTTTGCTGGTTTCGGAATTTTCTCTTTATCTTTGGCATTTGACATTCTGATTACTATGTGGCTTGGAGTAGGCCTAAACCTATTTAGTCTGTTTGGTGTACAGTGTGCTTCTCAGACATATATATATAAGTCTTTGATAAGAGATAAAAAATACATGGCTATATTTTCCTAAATTTTCTTTCTGCCCTTTTTATCTTCTCTTCTTCTATTGGGATACACATGGCATGTATGTTTGTTCACTTCATGTTGTCATTCAATTTGCTGATACCATGTTCCAATTTTTCTATTTTTTTCTCTATGTGTTCTACTGTCTGTTCAATTTTGGAAGTCCTGTCTTCTGCCAGTTCAAATCTGCTCTTGCATGCCTCTAATGTGTTTTTCATCTCCTCTATTTTGTCTTCCTTTCCATTAAGTTATGTTATTTTTCTTTGCATGCCTTTAATTTTTTCTTCATGTTCACCCAGTGACATCTTAATATCCTTTATCTCTTTACCCATATTTTTACTCATCTCCTTCAACTGATTTAGGAAATATGATTGAATATCATTGATTATTTGTCCCAAATGTGGTGTCTCAGCTGAAGTTTTAATTTGTCCCTTTCATTGGACCATATCTTCCTGTTTCTTAGTATGGCTTGTAGTTTGTTGCTGGTATCTAGGCATCTGATTTTCTTGATGAATTTATTCTGGGCGCCAGTTTTTCCCTATTGCCTAGGGCTTTCTTATTGATTAGTTTTGTGTTAAAGCACTTATCTGTCACTTGGTTAAATTTATTTGAGACCTTTAGAATAGCTCACATTTATCAGATTTTTTTAATCTATTTGTATGATTCTTGTCCTGGATATAGTGCAAGTTTTAATATTTCACTATCTGTGCAATAGCTTCATCTCAAGGATCCTCCATGGTAAGGACACAACTGGCGGCCAGGCCAGTGGGCTCAGCAGGGCAAATGAGTACTAAACAAGTGTTTATGGGTCTAGCATGGCCGGTGGCTGCCCGGGACCTGTGTGCTCGCCCTCATCCACTGTGCAACTGGGGGTAAGGAAGCTGTGTCCATGCTGTCCACTGTTGCAGCAGCCACTGCTAGTGTCCTGGTTTCCCGCAGCTGCATCTCATACATGCATGTTGCATGCTACCACCTCCACTGGCTCAGAGCTGCAGGTGGGCCAGGTGGGAGCAAGGGTCAAAAAGCATAGATTTTTATTCCATTATTTCATTCCTAGTATGCAATCACATGAATTTATTAGATCCATTATGAAACTCTCTATAATATATTGATGTGACATGCTGATGAGGTAGGTCAGAAGAGGGGACTGGGAAAAGGGAAAACGGGCAGGAAGGAGGTGGTAAGCACAATATCTCAGAGCAAACAAATAGCACTGTAGGCAGCCAGACCTGAGCTATTGTGGTCAGCCAGGCCTGAGCTATTGTGGGCAGCCAGACCTGAGCTATTGCATATGAAACTCAGAAAATAATTAATAATATCTTATTCTTCCCAACTGGAGAGGACAGAACACACTGGCCCTAACCCTTTCCCTACCAATGGATGCCATATGGCAAGGAGACCCTCCCATTTGATCCCTACTTAAACCCCGGCCCCAAGTTACTGGGCACATTTCTTCACTGGTAAGAGCATCCATACTCAGTTCTTTAGTGTGTACTTTCACTTCTTGCACTTTGCAATAACTCTCTGCTTGCAGGCTTAATTTGTTATGGGTCCTTGAGTTCTTTCTCATGACGTGGCCAAGAACCTAAAAACCTCATCTGGTAACATCTTTTGGTGAGCCAGTCAGCCAGGAGGTAACATTCTCTGCCACCTGACAAAACTGGTTAGTCTAGGTTTCTACTCAGAGCCTGTTTGTGCTCTCTTTTGTCTGTCCACCATTTTCTTCTACCTACCATTTCAAACAGGTTTCTGGTTTGGCTCCCACAGGGCATAACCTCAATTTACTCAGAAGTCTCCAGATCCCTCCTCAGAGGTGGCAGGGGCTAGCACTGTGATGTGCAGTTTCAAGGAGACTCTGTGCAGTGGGTGAAAGCATCCTTGAGATCTGACTGGGTACATTCCCTGAGTCCAGTAGAAGTGCACTGGGGGCCCACCACACCTTCTGTATTCCTCTCTTGTCAATCCCCTCCTTGTTCATGACTAACCAGTCACAGTGTCTGCTTTTTTCCTGCTCTTTTTTCCATCTCCTCAAGAACTTCCCTCTTCTCTACTTATGCCTCCATTCAGAACATGACTATCATCTCTGGTGTCTTCTCCAACCACCTTAAAACTCTGCTCAGAACTTTCTCGGGACTTATTGTGTCTACTTTTGCCTTTTAACTGGCAGAAGCAGTATTTGTGGCTGGGCCCAGTCTAGTCCCTTGAGGTACCTCCATCCATGCTCATGCCCAGTTCTCTGTTCTTTCCCTAGTTGTCTAGAAGCGTTATGATCCTATCTCCTCCATTGCATTGCCTGTTGGGATGGCTCCTATCTCCCCACCCATCTTGTGTTTTCTCCTTGGCTGCTAGGGATCTGGTTGGGCTCCAGACTGTGGTCTCTCACTAAGGCTTTAAATCATGTCCCAAATCTCCAATACCTGGCCCTGGGGGCACTCATTAATACCCTCTCCAGATCACTCCTTAAGTCCTTCAAGTCCATCAGAGATAAGAAAGGTCCCTAGCCAGTCCCTTTTCTATGGAGAAAGTTTTGCTTGATCTTCAGTCTGGGACTGGAATCAGATGTCTCCCAAGACATCGAGGGTCCTGGGGATGCCCAGCAGCAGGGGCTCCTGATTGCCAGGACACCAAGACAGTAAGCAGTTTCCTTTTGGTTAGGTCCAGAAGTGGAAAGCCAGACTGATGGGCAAGTTCTCATCCTTTCTTATGATAATGGGCAGCTCCCCCAGCATTCCCACAGACTCCCCACTTGGGTTTCTCTTCAGAAACTGGGACAACATGCATGCTCATGGTCTAAAAAGGAAGAGGCTAATCTTTATCTGCAACATTGCATGGCTGCAATAGAAATTAGAGGACAGCCAAGAATGGCTGCCAAATAGGAAGCTCAATTAAAACTTCATACTCCAGTTAGATCTCCTGTGTAAGAGGGAAGACAAAAGGAATACCCCTTTCCAATAAGGAAAAATACATCTTAGATGATGTTTTTCTTAGTAGCCTACCCCCATTACCGATCCCCAGCAGGAGCATCAGTGCTCCCTCATATGGCCCAAGGTCCAATCCAACAGGTCACACCTGCAGTGCAGCCTCATTCCACCCATCTAGGAAGCTTGATGGTCTTTATCTAAAAAGATAAGTGGCCAGTGTGGATGAAAGAACCATCAGGGTGCATGTACCCTTTTCCATGGCTGATTTTGCACAATGCAAATAACAGTTGGGCTAATTCCCTGAAGACCCTGCTAAATTTACTGAGGAGTTTCAGCATTTCACATTGGCCTTTGAATTAATCTGGGCTGATATGCGCATTATTACTCAATTTGCTGCACCCCAGAGAAAAATATCTGTATCTGGACCAAGGCATTAGGGCATGCTTATAAACTGGCTGCCCTATAGGTTAACCTATATGTGGCAGGAGCAGGAGCAATCCCAAATGCAGACCCTGGGTGGAACTAGCAGAGGGGGCAGGCAGATCTATGGCTAGAGACCATATGATCATTTGTCTCCTTGAAGGGATGAGAAAGTGTACTACTAATCCAGTCAATTATAACAAACTTAGGGAAATCACTCAGGAGAAGGATGACAACCCAAACTTGTTTCAAAGAAGGTTAGTAGAGGCAATGGAAAAATACCTGGTATATCCTGACTCTAGAGAATGAAAATTCCTTCTGGAAATTCACTTTATTAACCAGGCTTCCCAGGATATCTGTAGAAAGCTGCAAAAAGTTTCCATGTGTCTCCAGACTTCCATGAATACCCTTTTAGAAACAATCTTTTCAGTTTTCAACAATCATGATCATGCAGCTAGAGAGGGATAGGTAAGGAGGGGTACCCTGTCACCTCTGGACCACCCGAACCCAAGCTCCACATTGCAGGAACCTGCTTCCAGTGTGGAGAGTTGAGCCACTGGAATCATGACTGCCCCAAGCTGCCCAAGCTACATCACCACTGAGACCAGCAATGGCCTTGAACCAGGTATGGAAAGACTAGACACTGGGCCCAGGAAAGCATCACTTCCCAAATAGGAAGCAGGATTGTCCAACAAGCCCTGCTCAACACAGCTGATGAGCCAAGGCTAAACGTGGCTCCTCAGACAACACTGCAAGCCGTCAAACAGGAGGAGACTTGGGTGACCCTTGAAATGGCAGTAAGTAGGTGTCTCCCATATTGAAATTAACATAGGAGATACTTACTTGTTCTTAACCTGCCACTCTGGAACTTTCTTGTCTCAGTCATTCCCCATAGTAGGAGCTGACGGAAAATCTAAATCCAGGCCAATAACTAAAACTCTTCCCTGAAGAATAGGTGATCTCCTTTTATGCCAACAGTTCCTAATTATTCCAGAATGCCCAGCTCCTATACTTGAATGAGATCTCCTACACTCCCTAGGAGCCAGCATTCAGTTAATAAATTTTAGCCTGATCTCCTAAGTATCTAGTGCCCCAGATGGGGAAACTGGCAAGCTGGGATTTGAAACTATTTGCTTGGCCACAGTGTCAGAACCAGTTCTGGGGAACCCCTTAAGTGTAATTCCTCAGGAAATGGCTAATCAAATAAATTCCCTAATGTGGGATACAAGAGTTCCAGGACTGGTCCTCCAGGTATCACCAGTTTCCATATCTTACCACACCAAGCCTACAACCATAGAAAACATTATACCCTCAAAGTGGAATTTTTCAAAGGCCTCCTGTCTATGATTTAAAAATTTCTGGAGAATGGCTTCCTGGTTCCCTGCCAATCCCCTTGTAATGCTCCAATCCTCCCAGTGAAAAAATCAAATGGCACTTATTGGCTTGTTCAAGACCTAAGAGGAGTTAATAGCTTTGTCATACCAATCCAACCGGTAGTACCCAACCCCTTTACACTGCTAAACCAAGTCCCTGTAACCACAGCCTGGTTCACTGTTTTTGACTTAAAAGATGCCTTTTTCTACATTCCACTCCATCCATACTCCCAATTTCTTTTTGCCTTCGAATGGTAGGAGTCCATCCATAAATCCCCAATCCAGGTTATATAGACTGGGCTGCCACAAGGATTTGAGGAGAGCCCTCACATCTTTGGTAATGCCCTAACTCAAGACCTGGCTGATCTCCACCTGCCTCAGAGTTCTCTCCTACAACATGTGGATGATCTGTTACTCTTTAGCCCAATGAAAGAAATCCCTAATACTAATACCATCTTGGTTCTCAATTTCCTGGCCAACAGGGGCTACCATGTATTGGCATCCAAAGTCCAGATCTCTTAGCAAAAATTCTCTTATTTAAGGTTTCTTCTCATCCCAGGGTAAGATCATTCTCCCAGAAAGGATTCAGGCCATTATCAGAATCCCCCAGACCCAAACAAAGAAACGACTGTGAACTTTCTTGGGAATGGCTGGGTATGGCAGATTATGGATACCCAGGTTTGGCAAAATGGTGCATCCGCTATGCAGTGCTACTGCAGGGGCTACCAACCAAGCCTCAGAATAGGGGATGGGCCAGGAAACTGCTTTCCACACCATAAAACCTAATCTGAGCAAGGCTTTCTTTCTGTATGCAACAAATTCCTCCTTAATTCCAACCAAGATTTACCTTTACCTAAAGTTAAACCCAGAGACCAGGTTAACAAACCCCACTCCCAACTAAAGCCTAAGTAGAAAGCACCATACTCTGTAATTGTTGTTACTCCTACAGCAATTAAAGTGGAAGGAATTGCCAGCTGGGTACACTTACCCAAATGAAGCCCACCATCCAAAAAAGTGTCAACTTGCCAGAAACATCTGATGAAATTTTAAGTGCCAGCCACTGGAAGGCTTTAAGTACCTCTTCAGAAAACAAAACTAAGTAGTGCTTGTGTCAAATCCAGTTCATGAACAGTATAACTCCACTTTGGAGGCAGGGGGTCGTCATTTGGTCTTAACCAGGATCTTAATCACCACTGTACTGTGCACGCTCTACTTCCCTTAATTCTAGATCGAATGAAGCTTCACGTAGTCTGCTGCATAGTCCTATTGCTAGGAGAATGGCAAATCAAACACCCTTTTAAAAACCTTGTCCAAAAAGCCACCAACTTAGCAATTAAATCTTCACATTAGCTTTGTGTGTCCCAACCAGAAAAATTCTTAGCTTGACCAACAGTGCCTAAGCACTGGGCAACTGCCAATCTTATAGTCTGCTGCACTATCACAATGTCATCTAGTACATGGGTGAGGTACCAATAACACATCAGCCAGCTTCTCATAAAACTCCAAGCTAGCAGCATTGCCTTAAAACCTATCTCCTCTACTTTATTAGGACTTCTATACAACTCAGTCTACATTCCTAACACCACCACCTTCCCCATCTGCATCTACTTCTATGTCTCTTAACTATCTTCTTCCCTTCCTTTCCTAGGCCAACATAATTTTTCCTCCTGTACAAGTACCTTCTGGATGGCTTCTCAGATAGTGAAACACTTAGGTATACTGGTCACTTGCCCCCAAGTCTGGGGGTCAGACATATACTTAATCTGGGACCACATCAATGCCATAATGCTCACCCGTACCAGAGATCCACTCAAAGTTCAGTGGCCTAAAGGTGAAATTGTAAGGTACTCAAACACTATCCAGTACTGTTGGGGACTCCTTATCAGCTTTAGTGATTCCATACTTCTAAGTACCACTAATGCCACCCAAAACACTGCACAAAAGATGCTGTGGGCATGTCATAAACTAGATCCCTATGGCCAAGGTGAAGAAACCAACCTTGTCCCTGATACCCAGAGAAGCATCCTGCTTCATAACCCAGGACTCACCAGGGGTATATTAGTACTGTCTGTTAGCAGGTCAATTAGTGAGCTGTAATCATAAGCTCTGTACAGGACTCCAGGTTACCAATAGCCAATCTCACATTTGCTGCTACTTTAAACTATCAAGATGGAATTTTCTTTCTTTGTAGAGACAAGGTTTACTTCTCCTTACTGCCCCTCTGGACAAGCTTGTGCTCACTTGCATACATCATCCCCTCCATATACTATGTTCCTGAAGAGCTTATCTTCCCATTTCCAATATTTTCTAACCATACAATAACTAAAGGTCAGTAACTCTTCTCATCCCCCTCCTAACTGTCCTAGGCATCACAACCGCCATAGGTACTGGGATTAGCAGCTTATGCTGAACCCAGCAGGTCTAACACAATCTTTCCTTAGAGTTAGGCAACAGCATAGAGAAAATAGCTGCATCTTAGAAACCCATAGACAACAAATAAACTCCTTTGCTGCTGTGGAGTTGCAAAATAGCAGAACCCTAAACATGTTAATGGTGGCACAAGGAGGAACTTGCCTGTTCCTCAAAGAAGAATGCTGCTTCTATGTAAATCATTCCATAACAGTTCTAGACAGCATTCAAAACCTACAAGATCAAGCCCATCAGCTTTGGGAGGATGTGGCCTCTGGAGGTGCATGGGCTTTCTCACTCCCATGGTGTAGTCTGTCACGACTGACCCCCTTTTTAAGGCCACTTATCACCCTCTTTTTTGTACTATTAGTAGGGCCATGTATCTTCAAAATTCTAACTAAATTTATCTCTTCCAGACTACAAGCCTTCCAGGAAAAGCTAAAGTTCCTGTATGAGTTCTGGCCAGTGCTCACCACTACCCAGGGAACTCCCCTTGACCCCAGTAGAACTGCCAAAGAGTTTTATACCTTGTAAGGCAGGGACTACTGCCCCTATCCAGCAGGAAGCAGGAACAGAAGAAGAGACCTCCTACCCTCAGCATCCCTTAAGAATAAGGGTTAAAACTCTCTGATGGGAAGTTAAGGCAAGTCAGTATAGGGAACTGGAAAAGGGTGCGGGCAGTGAGCACAACATCTCAAGGGCAAAAAAAGCACTATAGGCAGCCAGACCTGAGCTGTTGTGGGCAGCCAAACCTGAGCTATTGCATATGAAACTCAGAAAAAATTGATAACATCTTATTCTGCCCAACCAGAGAGGACAGAACACACAGGCCCTAACCCTTCCCTACCAACTGAAGCCATAATGCAAGGAGACCTTCCCGTTTCATCCCTACATAAAACCCGGCCCCAAGTCACTGAATGCAGCTCTTCATTAGTAAAAGCACCTGCACTCATAGAGTGTGCACTTTCACTTCTTTCACTTTGCAATATACTCTCTCACCTTTGAACTCTTTCTCATGACGTGACCAAAAACCTGGAAATCGCACCTGGTAACAATGATATTACTGAATACATATTTAAGGCTCTGGAAAAAAAATGTATAAAATGCATCTTAAAATGCATAAAAATAACTGAAAATTTACTACTATGTACAGATTGACTAAGATCTCAAAAGCTGGCCTGCCTTTGAGGGTTCTATGATGTTAGATCCTCAGTCAGTGTCTATCACTTCCTTTATCCTCTATGAGAAATGGCCTTGCATCTAACAACATTCCTAAATTTACACTAAGTGAACACATCCCTGAGAAATGATCTCATACCACCTCATATCACACATGCTTCAGGTTTATTTATTCTGCTTTTAAAATGTTTGTTCAAAGTCTTTTTCTTTTTTTTTTACTTTAAGAGCACTTAAGAATGGAAATTTACATTTCTGTCAATGAAACTTAAAATTTTCTCAGCAGGTATGCTTATCCTATAACTCCACCAGATCACTCCCATCAGAACAAAATAATCTAAAGTTTCATTCTTAAGTATGAGTTTGTGATCCAGTCCAATAATTATCAGGACCTCAGTTTCTAATCAGTTATGCAAGGAAGAATCATACATCCCTATTGGAACAAGCACAAGTTTGATAGCAAAGTGTGGTTTAAATATATACTCAAAATTCCTCTAAAAACAACAACAAACAAATACATTTTCAGACATACAACTTGAAACCACAGCATCTTAAAATTGACTTTCCTGATTATCTTTTGAGATGCTTTTTTTCTGGAAAAAAGCAAAAACTACTGTGTAAGTATTTCTAAATATCTGTCAATTACAATAATTTCAATATTCCATGTTCATTTTTAAGGGCTTCTACCAATAAAGGTTTCTAATTATTAATGCAATGTTTCAATCAATTAGTCCCCTGGTTTATCAGTTTATTTTTTCTTGAAATTCACCAATATAAACTTTCTGTGTGAAAGGAAGAAGTATGCACTTATTCCTAAAAATATCTAGCCAATAATACATTAAAAATATAAGATGAAAATAAATGTCAGTTAATGTGAATGGAATTCCACTATCCACTGCCCCTTTAATTCCCTAAAAGCAGCATCCAAATGGTGAGAACTAGCATTTCATCATGTCTTTCTCTCTTAAAGATCAACAGGGAACTCTGAAGTTAATAACTTTTCACTCTTCATATTTCAACTAAATTATCCTTCCTTCAAAACATAAATTTTTTATTTCCCTGCCCCAATACAATGTTATTTTTGGATCATTTGGCAAGGTCAACATTTAAAATTTGTTGTTTTGAATATTTGATTAATATCGAGATCAATCACTGCACTGACCCTGTAATTTGCATAAAGACAAGATTTGTATCTGTTTGTATCCCCAGGACATAACATAATACCTGAAACATACAATTTGTTCTAAAAATATTTTTGAATGAATGAGTTGAGCTGAGGGCGATCAGACATATGGTTCATTGCTGCCCCCTCCCTTGGGCTTTGTCTTTTTCATGCTCTTGGGTGCCCTTTTCAGTGCCTGTGTGCTCCACTGATTCCAATCAACTTCTCTTGGTTTCTCTGTCTCACTGCAGCATTTTTTTCTGTGTGTGCTGCTTTTAGTCTTTTCTTTATAAAGGACCCCAGTAAGAGGAATAAGACTCACCCTGGGTCCCACAATCTAATCAAAGACACTTAATTGAATCAATCTAATTAAAAGTGATCTGATCTAAAGGTATGTCCCTTAACTAAATCTAACCGAAAGGTCCCACTTAAAACTGGTTTAGATGCACAGGAATGTGTTAGCTTAAGAACATAATTTTCTGGGGTCCAGAAAACACTCAAACCAGCACAACATAGAATAGATTATTATCCAGCTTTAAAAAGGAATGAACTCCTTATAGATGGGACAACATGGATGAATCTTGAAGACATCATGTTGAGTGAAATAAACCAGACACAAAAGGACAAACATTGTATGATCTCAAGAATATGAATGAATTATAATAAGCAAATTCAAAGAGTTAGAATCTAGAATATAGGTTACCAGAAGACTGAGTTAAGATAGGAAATGAGGAGTGAAAGCTTAAAGTGTACAGGGTTTCTACTTGGATTGATGGAAATGGATGATAACACAACGTTGTGAAAATAGTTAACAGCATTGAATTATATACTGAATGTGATTGAAAGTGGAAATTTTAAATAGTATATGTGGTAACAGAATAAAAATTTTTTAAAAATCCATGGAACTGCACTACACAGTGAAACCCAAGTTAAACTATGCGCCATAGATAATAGTACAATCATAATAATATTAAATCATAAAGTATAACAAATGTTCCATACAAAGGCAAGTTGTTAATAATAGGGTGATATAGGTGAATTCTGTATTTTATGCATGATTATTCTGTAAACCTACAACTTTTCTAATTAAGAAAAAAAAGTAAATGTATGAGACTAGGTATATGTACAATAATTCTGAGGTTCCATCATATTTCAATATGTAACTGTAGAAAGATATTTTTCTGCCAAGTATGGAGTTTTCTAGAAACAATATATATTAAACTTCAGAAGTGAATAGGATTTTAAAGGAAATAAAGAAATTCCAGTTCTACTTAGGATGTAGAAATCTTCAAAGACCATTTCCGCAACCCTAAAATGATGAGAAACTATTAATCTAAAAATCTTAATTTTTCTTCATCCCCTCAGAAGGATGAAGGTGGAAACATCTAAGAAACCAAATTCTAAGGATGAACAAGCTGCTCAATGAAGAGATGGGACAAATGAGCTGTTTTACCTTTGACAGAGGGCAGAAGAACAATGTGGCCACTGTGCAAGCAGATAGGATGTATACAGAATAGTTTTTCAAAATATTTAAAGCCAAGTGTGGGCTACAGTGATAATTGGGAAAAACAGTTAGCATTAGATTGATGGGGTTTGCATTCACTCTCAATATCTTCTCTTCAGGTATTCATGCATAAGTCTAGGGGCAAAGTCACACTGCAACCCACAAAATATCAAATATCCTCTTCCTACTTTCTTACTAAATGAGGAACTGCTATTACTTTAACATTTATAGCTTTATTTTTTAGCTGCCCTAAGGATAGATAAAATTTATTGATACCCAATCATAGAATTGCTCATGCATTCTAACAGTATTCAAATGAATCAGAAAACTGCTTCCTTAAACCCTGTCACTAGTTACCCAACAAAAGACATCAAACCTTAGGTCCATGAATATTAAAAGACACCAGGAAGGTGCAAGACAAATAGCAAATCAACCAATATACAAAACACATCTAGACTCTTCAGTCTCATAGCTTAAAATAAAAATAAATAGAAAATTATAAAGGAAGTCAGAGGATAGTTCATATCACATAAAGAAGAAAAAACCCTGAGAATTATAACAGAAGTTATCAAAAATTATACAAGACAGTAAAAACTGGAGAGACCTGATTCAAATACTGAAAGATAATAACTGTCTACAGGATTCAATACACACATAAATATCTTTAAAATATAAAAACAAAATGAAGACTATTTCAGGAAATTAAAGCACACATGCACATAAACAGAAATAATTTATAGACAGAAGATTTGTGCTTCAAATATATTCCAAGCCGAAGGAATATGACAACAGAAGGAATTTTTAACAAAAATTTAACAAAAAATTTTTAACAATATTTAAATCAGTAGGTAAATGTATAAAATAGTAGATTTGTAAACAATATTTGTTTTAAAATAATTATGTAAAGGCAAAGTACACTGATGAATTATGAGCCCTGTCATACATACAAGTAAAATTCATCACCACAATAAAGAAAGTTGAATTGGATCTTTTCTTCTTGAAGATTAATAATCCCTAAGCAACCACTGTGAAAAAAAAGACGAAAAAATATATAGTATTAAAATGTTATAAAAATCTTTTTATTCTTAAATTTCATAATTTAGATGAAAAGTATAATTCCTTAAAGATGCTTGCACCAGAAAACAAGTAACCTGAACAGCTCTATATCTATTCAAGAAATTGAATTTTTCCTTAAGAACAGTCCACACAAAAATTAAATGGAATTCTTTTCCCAATGCAAAAATCTCACATTTCCCTCAGACTGGGTTGTGGACAGAGTGCTAGGTGAAACCTCTTAAGACCCGCTGAAGAGGACAACATATTTGGAGATGTAGAGCAACAGCAGAGAAGACACCTGGGTCCCAGGATTACCTTACATAAAAGAGCCACCCACAAAGCCTAGTTAGTGAAATTTTGCACTGTTAACACCCAAGGACAATACTTTCTCCACAGTTGAGATACTCTGTTTCTGAATTGCTTTCTTATACCAAAGCAGCCTATACTTGCCTAATACAGGTTCTGTCCCAATCATCACCAGAAAACATTTTCCTTTTTTACCAGGTTTTGTCTTCCTGCAAATTGGACTACATATGGATGCTTGAAAAAGTTTAGCTGGCATTACCAACGTCCTACTGTTTTTCTTAACATCTCTATAGAATGCTTGCTGGCAATTTACAATGTTCAAATAACCTGTTATTTTAGTTAATTAAAAAATATAATAAAGCAGTGGACAATTTTTCAACTCCAATAAGAGAAAAATATTTTGTAGAAAAACAGTCATATCATAGAGTGATGTTTAAGAACGTGAAATCTAAAGTCAGACAGTATGGATTCAAATGTTGTACATGCGTATAAAGGAATACAACTCAGCAATAAATAGAAACTACTGATTCATTCAAGTACAAGGATGGATGTCAAATACATTATACTTGAAGGTGTAAATCTGTTTACTCACCATGAACGAATTCTGAAATCATTCTTGTGCCCCAGTTTGATCATCTCTAAAATTTAGCCTTTCAAATACATTTATTGACTCACTCTTCTAGATCCTGGGGATACAAAATTGAGCCTAATTGTAAATAATTTTGTGCTCATAGAGCTTTCATAGTGAAGGAAAACAGAGAGAAAACAAAAGGCATTAGCAAAGTGTGTAGACTATCATATGGGGTAATTGTTATGGAAAACCACTGCAGCAAGGATGAGGGATGAGGCAGCTGTGATTTAAAATAGGGTGGTAAGAAAAGGTCTTCTGAGTAAGAGGGTGAAATGTTCCAGGCAGTTATATGGTCGAAGGGAATTTCATGAAGATGAAAACTAGAAAAAGTTCAGGAAGCATCAGGACTAATGTGTACAGTGAAGTGTGAGGAGGTCTGTGTGGCTGCTCCAAAGTGAGCATGAAGACTCAATAATACAGCATCGGTTCATAGAAGTAAGGAGGGGGTCAAGATCATGTTGGATATGGAAACTATTGTAAAAGGTTTGAATTTTACTCTTACTGTGATGGAAAGTCATGCAGGTTTTTGAAGATAAGTGACATGTTCCAACTTCCTTTTTAACAGTAACACTCTAGGTCTTTCAATGAGATTGGACTCACAGAGGATAATGTAGCAAACAGGAAGACAATCTAGAAGGTGGCAGCAGTATTTTAAGATTGAGGTGATGTTTATTTTGGCCAAGGTGGTAGCAGAGGACATGTTGAGAAAGAGTTACACTCCAAATTTATTCTGTACATAGAATCAATAGGATATCCTAATGAATTGAAGATGAGCTACGTGACATATAGAAAATGCCATGATGACTCTTTTTTGTTGTTGTTGGTATAGAACATTTATTTATTTTTTCCATGAAACACTCAAAGTTTAGGTCAGTGGGAAATAAGCTTAATCAGAGAATTGTACATTTCCTTCCCATGAATCCTGCTTTGTATTAGGAAACGATATTGTGATCCACTTCACTACAAGTAAAATATTACAAAATATTTACAAGAAAATATTTAAAATAACTCAAACACACCACAATGACTCTTAAGCCTTTCCTGAACAAGTAAAAGGAGGGCTTCTCATCACTTGAGATTTTATTTTAGTTGCTCCAAAACCTGCCTGAGAGTTAGTTATCCTTTGAAGATAAACTATGCTAATTATAGATATAAAGCCCTTTGAATATTGCCTGGTACTCAGTAGGTGCTTAGCAAATATAATCTATTTTATGTTATATAAACAGAAAAACTGATAGCAGGGACACAAACAGATATCTGCACACTGATGTTTATAGCAGCATTATTCACAATTGCCAAAAGAAGAAAACAACCCAGCTGGTAATCAACTGATAAATGGATAAACAAATTGTGTTATATGAACATTTTATTCAAAAAGAATAATATTCAGCTGTAAGTAGAAACGAAGTTGTGACGCATATGACAACTTGGATGAATGTGAAGAGCATTATGTTGACTGAAGAAAGCCAGACACAAAAGGAAAAATATTGTATGATTTTGCTGTTATGAACTGAATAAAATTAGTAAACCCATGGAGTTAATAGCTAGAATTGAAGACACCAGGAAATAAAATGAAGTTAGAGAACGAAAAGAAGAGTTTAATTTGTGCACAACTGATAAAAAGTTGTTTGTATATTTGGAAATGAATAGTAATGTGAAACCACACCAAAGTGATTGTCATTAGCAGTGCTAATATATGGGTATGATTGTGGCTGAAAGGGAAAGTCTAAGGTCATATATATCATGAGAAGGAAAGCTAAAAAATGAAACATGGGACTGCATAGCATAGCAACCCATCTTGTGAAAAACGAGTATGATTAATAGTGCATCTATAAAAACGTTAAACAGGGGGAAGAGCAGTGCAAAGGCCCTGTGCAGGGGGTGGGCCATGCAGTTTAAAGATTAGCAGAAGGTCCATCCAACAACAGTGACGTTTTGTTGTGTGGGATGGGAGGCAATAAATCAACCTAGATCATGTATGTTGATGATGATAATTGTCATGGAGCAAAACTAAGTGAAGGGGTTAAATAGAGACATTTTGGCTTGCTGTCTTAAAACAGGATCTTCAGGGTAGTCTTCAGGGGCAAGGTCACATTTGACCAATCTAATAGAAGTGAATACAAATATCTGGAGGAAACGAGGTTCAGGCAAATGGCATTGTAAGAACAATGTTTTGCAAAACTACTTTATGTCCTTTTTGATGTTAGTGATTTCCATCACTTTATTTTATTAAAAATGTGAAAAAATGGAATATATTGAATTTTATATTTTAACTCATGATGATAATCTTTTTTTTTCTTTTTTAGTGGAATTTAATCTGTGTAATAAATATAAAATTAAACATTTCTGTAATAAATGAAATTACATTATATTAAAATTTCTAGATTCCTTATAGAAATGGCTGTTTTCTTTCCTGTGCCCTTATTTATTGTCTTTAGCTATTTGTAGATATTTGTTCTATTGCTTTCTCACCCCTTCTCTATATTTTGAAAGGCAAATATCTACAAAAAATCCTAACTTATTCTACACTATGTTCTTTACTTATTCACAAAATTCTTTACTTTGTTTTTGAATGTACCTCCAATCTTTGGGTATGGATATAAATGAGTTTGAATCTACATGGTACAAAGAGTCAGTCTCATTCCATTTACTACTTTAGATTTTCAAGAATTCCTGAAATATCCCTTGACATAAAATTAGTTAAGAAAAATAATCATGTTTTTTTATTAATATAAAATATAGATTAGAGGTAGTAAAATAGATGATAAACTCAAAGAATAACAATGGTTAACAAGAACATTGCCAGGGCACCCAAGATTTAATAGACTGAACCAAAATAGCTAAAATTACTGTGAAGACTGATATCTCGAATGTATTTTTATTTCATTGTTTGCTGTTATCAAAATATTCAAAAGAAAGTGATATCTAGCAACTTTCAAATACAAAGTGTTGATCACATGGTATGGGAGAGAGTAAGAGCATTGGCAGGGTCAGGCAGAGAGAAAGAGTGAAGAGGAGGCAAAGAAATGCATGGTTCATTCTGTAAAGTTCAGTATTACAAGGGTGCTTTAGGAAAGGTGCAGAAAGAGAAGTTAAAATAAGAATGGGAAGTACCAGAGCCAAATATATAAGAACAGCATATTGAAAAAAATTGATATGGACATTTAAGCATAATTTTATGCAAATAAAATATATTACTGCTTCTTATGACCAGCAAGTAAAGTGTGCCATGTTTTTGCTCCTACAGACTGAATAGCCAGAAAATATTAATAACTATAAAGAACAATAAGATAATATTTATATAAATATTAAATAAATAAGGGTGAGAGCTTTTTGAATTTTCTTTATAAGAAAGCCATCAATGCAATTGCAAAATTTAAAAAACACATTCAAATTAGAACTGGGATATAATCAAAGGGTGAAAGCCATGATATTTCACAAAATTATTTTAAAAACTAACCATTGTACTTAGAATAAGTGAATGAACATCTCTGGTAAAAATAGAAATGATTAAAATATAATCTGTTTAATAAGTCACAATGATGATGCAAAACCTTCAGTGCAATCTCTTTAATCAAAATGTGATTGGAATAAAAAAAAATTATGTACACTAAATAGCGAGTGAGTAATAGGTAGTTAGTAGTTGCAATATATCCCTAAAATAATGCATTATAATTTTGCATATGTTTTCCTTTACATTTTAACATTCTATGATATAAATTAGATGTTATAAACTGAAGTATTCAGGAGTCAGATCTCTATAATAATTAAGAGAAGAAAAGGAAAATGTCAGAGCAAATATATATATATGGAAACATACATACACACACAGAAGTCTCATCAAGTGAGCTAACTTCAGTCTCTCCCAAGACTGAGGACTCATTTTCTTTATAGGAGTTTTTATTTTTTATATATGACATACCAGAATTCCCTAACCAGCTGACTCCAATTTTTAAGTAATATATGCAAATTATAATTCTGTTTAAACATATTTCTTTGACCTAACTCTTCAGAAAATACATCATTTGAGAACAATTATATCTGTAAATTATTATGCCATACTCAATTTATACCTAAGAAATGTTGTGAAAAATAATCCTAGAAATATAAATTTCAACTAAACTAACATTTTTTGAATACCAACATAGAAATGGCTTCCCCAAAACCAAAGAGAGATATAAACATGATAAACGTAAGTATGATAGAAGCCTTGACTTTGATGAATGATCACTGGACTTTCACAAGCACACAAAAACAAAATAAAATTATATTTATATTGTATATAAATCCTTGCATCTTTTAATACACCCTTTCACATGTCAAAACATTTCCCTATTTAGGCAAGCTGTGCTTTTGTTTTTGTTTTTGTTTCTATCTAGTTGTATCATTGTCCTTTTGGTGTGCCTCTCCGTGTTGAGCAGGGCAGGGCAGGAATGCTATTTTATTGCAAATAGTTTCACAATTGAAAGCCTTCTTTTTACAAATTGAAGGTTTATGACAACAGTGCATTGAGCAAGCCTATCAATGCCATTTTTCCAACATGTGCTCGCTTCGAGTCTGTGTGACATTTTGATAATTCTCACAATATTTCAAAATTTTCATTATTATGTGTTATGGTGATGTGTGATCAGTGATCTTTGATGTTTCTACTGTAATCAATTCATGACGCCAGAAACTGCATACATGTAAAACTGCAAACTTAATATAAAATGTATGCATTCTAACTTCTCCACCTACTGGTTGTTCCCCTGTATCTTTCTCTTTCTAAAGACTTCCCTAATATTGGAATTAGGCCAACTAATAACTTTACAATGACTTCTAAGTGTTCAAGTGAATAGAAGAGTCTCAAGTCTCACTTTAAATAAAAAGAGAGAGATGAGTAAGCATAGTGAAGAAGGCAGTGGAAAGCCAAGACAGGCTGAAAGCTAGGTCTTTTGTGCCAAACAGTAAGCCAAGTAGTGAACGCAAAGGAGAAATTCTTGTGAACACATTAATGGCAAGAAAGCAAAACAGTTTTATTGCTGACATAGAGGAAGTTTTAGTTCTCTGGATAGAAGATCAAACAATCCAAATAATCCCTTAAATCAAAATCTAATCCAGAGTAAGGTCTTATGTATCTTCAAATCTATGAAGTTTAGGAGAGGTGAAAAAGCTGAAGAAGGAAGGCTTGAAGTTAGAAGAAGTTGGTTCATGATGTGTAAGGAAAGAAACGATCTCTATAACATTAAAGAGCAGGGTGAAGCAGCAAGTATTGATTTAGAAGCTATGGTAAATTATCCAGAGGATGTCACTAAAATAATTCATGAAGGCAGTTAAACTAAACAATATCTTTTCGATGTAGACAAAACATCCTTATATTGGAAGAAGAAGCCATCTAGGATTTTCCTAGCTAGAAAAGAGTAGTCAATGTATAGATTCATATCTTCAAAGGACAGACTGTCTCCATTGTTAGAGGCTAACACACCTGGTGACTTTAAGTTGTAGCCAGTGCTCATTTAACATTCCAAAAATTCTAGGACCATTAAGGATTATGCTAAAACATACCCTGCCTGTGCTCTATAAATGGAACAACTAAGCCTGATTGACAACATATCTGTTTACAACATGATTTAATAAATAATTTAAACCCACTCGATATCTACTGCTCAGGAAAGAAAAAGAAAAAGAAAAAAACAAAACAAAACACAAACATCCCTTTCAAAATATCACTCCTCATTGACAATGTACCTGTTCACCCAAGAGCTCTGATGGAGATATACAACAAGATGAAGGCTGTTTTCATTCCTGCTAACAAAATATCCTTTCTGTAGCCCATGGGTCATGGAGTGGGTAACAAACATAAATAATTGCAAAACTCAGGCCCAATTTAAGAAGGTGTCTATAAGGAAACCCAATGAAAATAGAGGGGTAAAAAACAAGGATACCAGAAGACACCAGAACACTCAGTCTCTTCTAACTGAAACGTTATGCCTGCCTTTCAAAAATAAATCACATTACCTAAATATTACTCAGAAATTACAGGGATTCCCATGTACCCCACCTCCCACACCTCCCACAGCATCCCACCAAGCATAGACCACAGTTCACATCATAGACCACACTCTCGCCCACACAGTTCTGTATGGTATATGCTGATGGAAAATGGCCTACATCCGTCGCCACAATGCCACGCAGGACAACCCCCAAAGCAAACTAAAAGGCAAAACACTGTCTAAAGATCACGGTAAGCATTAGAACCACATGCAGATATGATAAAGATGTTGGAATTATCAGGCAAAGAATTTAAAGTGACTAAGATTACTATGTTAAGAACTAACAGAAAAAATGGACAATATACAAATGCCAATGGGTAATGTAAGCAGAGGACTGTAGACTCTAAGAAATAATAATAAGGAAATGGTAGCTGTATTACACTTTAACATAAATAAAAGATGTTTTTGATTGGGTCATCAGAAGACTGAACAAAGTCAAGAAGAGTATCAGTGAGCTTGAATATATATCAATAGAAACTTTCCAAACTGAAGGGCAAAAATAGAAAAAATAAGTAACAAATGCAAGAGACTATCCAAGAACTGTAAGGTAAGGTATAACATGTGTAATAAGGAAGTCCAGAAGGAGAAAGTGAGATAGGAGCAGAAGAAACATTTTAAGTAATAATGGATGAGAATTGCACAAAATTATTGACACAGGAAGCCCAGAGAAACCAAAACATTATAGATATAAAATCAATCAATCAATCAATCAATCAAACAAACAAAAAATAGGCATATCATATTCAAACTGTAGAAATCAAAGACAAAGACTAAAATCTTGGAGAAAAAAAACCTAAAATTAGAAACCAACTTAATTGTAGAGGAACATGTTTAAGAATTATATCACAGTTCTCCTTAGAAGCCATTCAAGACAAGAGTGAAGTGAAATATTTAAAGTTTTGAAAGAAGGAATACAATTAAAAAAAAACCACAAACCAAGGGTTTTGTATGCAAGAAAGTTCACTTTCAAAAGTGAAGGAGAAATGAACAGACAATGGTGAGGTACTGAAAGAGGGAGAGAGAGAGAATAGTAGAAAAAATGTGGGTTAGAGAAAAGAGAAAGGAATTTTTTGGTAATGAAAATATTTGTTATCACCAAAATATATTAATACACATTTGTATTATTAATTATACCTTCACAGCCATTCAAACTAAATTAGAAATATTATGAAATTTTTATCTATGTGTGTTTTAAGAGATTTAAATAAGTTGTCTAAATGAGTCATTCTGATTTTTTTGTATGTTGAACATCAAGAAAATTTGCATCTATATTTTATTCATTCTGAGAAAGGAACATTAGATGGAATTCTCTCATTATCTTTGACAAAGCAATGATATTTCTGAAAATATGGATTTAATTTTCTAGTTGTACTTTTATAGCATAATCTAAGACAAATACAAACACTTGCGGATTGATTATACAAAATGAGGACTACTCTGCAACTCATCCCAGGAGGTCAGCATAACCCTGTTTTTTAAAAAGATATAAATGATATTTATGACATCCTATTTAATAAATGTAGACATATAAAATCCTGAAGATCATTAATATATCATTAATATCAACTTTAAAATGTAACCTCTAATCTACTTCCTGTGTCTGTGAATTTGCTGATTATAGTTATTTCATTTTCAAAAAGTCTTAACTGAGATTAGTAGTATGATCAGATTAAGATCATCCTTTTCCCATTTAAAGGAGAGAGGGAACAAAAGAACTAGAAAGGAAGAAGGGAAGGAAGAATCTTGAATGACTAAAAATACATCAGGACTTGGAGTCTTTGGATGAGTTTGCATCAGAGAGATATGTATACAGATTATTTTAAATTTAGGGAATAATGGCAAATCACAACTTTGCAACTTGTGATGGTCTTTAAAGATTTTTTTCTTTTGATCTGGGCTTCTTCACTACATTTATATGCCATTATGCCAGAATCTAAAATACATGGACAAAATCTTACGGGCTGAGCTATTCTCTTTGCATTGCAGCTGTGCCATATATCAGGGGCCTGTGCAGAGGTATGGGAAGATTTCATCCTTTTCTCATTCCACAAATATAGTTTGTTGTCTTTACCTGTGATATATAAAATTTGTAACACGGATTGCTGATTAGGATGAACACTTTCCTTAATGCTCTTAGGCGTATTATGTGAAGTGAAAGATAGTACCCAAGTTTTGACTTATGGAATGTTTAAAGTGTGGCAGGTTCACCAATATTGTAAGTAGAGTATACACAGCTGACATAATTCATTTAAAGACTGACCCTCCCTGATCCTTTAATTGTGTAGATTTTAAACTCAGGTTGGCCCTCACTAAAATATATGCAGAGATAATTTCAACCCTTGAACCTTACTTTCCCTATTGAAACACTTGCAAATTTAGTATACAAATAGAAGTGTCCAAGATGCTCTGATGTATATATACGCCTAAGCCAAAGTGTTTCGCATTTTATTTTATTTTGCCAACAATTTACTCTTACAAATATCCTTGTTGCAGAAACATCTGTCTCCCTACTCCATGTTCCATTGGGTAAACTGATGATGCTTGAATCTGTTTCCAAGCTTCAGCTTCTCTGACCTTCTTTGGGATAATTCAAAGAAGATTTCTGCAGAACATGCCAAAGCATTTCAAGTGAAATGAGCTTCACTTACTTACAGCAGTAATTTTTTTTTCTATTGCACATTGTGTTAGCTTTTCTCCGTTCCCTGTCTTATATTGCCCATTCCCTCACTTATGCTTCCAGGAATCACTTAACAATTAAACATCATATTCCCAAGCCCTTGTCAAAGGATCTGCTCAAGAGGGGATTTAAACTCTGACCATCTCCATCTCTTGTATGAAGTTGGTAAAAGGAGAGCACAGATATCCATGGTACAAATGAATCTCTGTAGATGCAATTAATAGGAAACAATGATAATGCTAATATCACAGTACTGAATAACTGGAAACTGTCATCAAAAACTGTCATACTTGAAACATAAACCCTTACTCAGCATCAAAAACACTGACCTAGCCATCCCAAACTTTGCTAAGACCACATTCTAGATGAAGCTTTCAAAGAGTGCTTACTCTTTTCCCCTTAAGAATTTTCATTGTTTGGATTTCCAGGATTAATACAGAAATCATAAAAATAGAAATAAATCCCTTGCTTTCCTCAAAGAACATAACAGTGTTGCTAAAAAAAACCAAGTTACACTAGAAAACATCTTTATGAAATGAGAATATCAATATGTATGGTATAAGGTGCTGAGTCTGGCATTGGTACTATTATCATTTCAATAATTTAAATTATTGAAAGCATGAGTCGAGATTAGCTCATAGGTCCTAGCATGAAATGGAGCCCTCTCCTCACTTCAAATGAAGAATGTGTTATTGCTCTCCCATGTGATCGCTAACCTCACTGAACTCAGAGGAATTTATGAGTGTCTCTACCCTTTGAGACACAACCTTGGCAGCTTGAATATGATTTGTTATTATTCCCAAAGCATCTGGGACCAAGGAAATGATGCCAATGGGTCTTTATTAACTATCGGGGTACTTTTGATTTCCCTATTGAGAAACATTCTTTTATATGCATTTTCCCTGCATTCTTGTGTTATTTTGTTTAACCCCCTCTCAGGCACATTGACTTAAGTGTATTATTTGTTGGATACACACTTTAATCTTCCCAAAATTATTTCAATATTCAACATTTTCCACAGTGGCTTCCTCCAAGTTTTATGTCTGAGGTGAAGGTAGATTTTTAAATATGACCTAAAGTATTTTTACAAGATTCGGAAGGAATACAAATTATGAATATGTGTGTTACCATTAATTTCTTTCTTTCTTTTATTCTCACAACTAAATTGAGTTTATCCTGCTTTAATATCTTATCCCATCATCATCATCAGTCTTCATTCACAATTCTACTTCAATTATCCTTCCTAAGGATACCTTCTAAGAAGGTTAATATAGATCCTTAAAAAGGCATACATCTTCATAAAGTAAATTTCATGTATGTTTAAATGAGCATGCATATGTCGGTAAATATCTCATTTTGATATTTAAGGTCTCCATTCAATTAGGAATATGAAAGCTATTAATTTTACTATATATACACCAATTTTTACTGCCTTCTCTTATCCACTAATATTATAGTAACATTATTATAATTTCTATAATCTGTATCTCCTGCCACTTAATAAATGCATTTTCTTTAGTAAGAAATTTCTGGCTGCATCCTGGGTTCTTCTGTTCCCAGTGCTCATTTCTATCCAGGCTTAGCTCCTCTGCTCTCTCCACGAAGCCAATTGTACACTATCAGGCAAATGGCTCGTCTCTCTTCCCTGGGCCTCTGCTGTGTCCAATTGAGCTTTCTTTCCTTCCTCACCTATCTGTTTCTCTATATGTTTACTTCCCGGGCTCCAGGATCAAAACTCCAAACTCTCTTCTCTGTGGTGAGGTTTCTCTGTGAGTTCCCACTCCCTTGGTCCTATTGTCATTGCCCAATCAAAGCCTCAGTCATTATTTAATCAAATAAAAGTGAAACCTCTGAATCGAATATAATCTAAAATGCCCAGAGCAACAAACCAATTTACAAATATAATCCAATATCTATTTTTGGAATTCATTATCAATATCAAACTGCTTCACTGCTCCTGTGTTTAGAATTGCTTCTGAAGAAATAGGCCTTTTGATATTTATATTTTAGTTAACACAAGTTCATGTACATCTTGTGAAATGAGGTAGACTTTATTATGACAACTGCTATGCAAAGAAAGCTTACTATTTCCAGATAATCCTTATTGCTTATAAAATTGCTTTGATAAACAGTAAAGAGATAAAACTATTTGGGACAGCAGCTTGAAATAGAAGGTGACAAGTTGGGTAATAATTTTCAAAAGACCTCAAGCTACAGAGAGTAATAAAACTCTATTTCAGAGAAGGAAATAAGGTTTTAAAGTTCTTGAAGGCAATGTAGAAGGAAAATGACAGATGGAAAAGGAGAAGAGGAAGAAAAAGGAGCCAGTAAAATGGCATAAGGTTTGGGGATATAGAAGAAAAATGTAAGTTTGGAATTTTTTCTGTGGTGGAGTTGTTATATTACACTCAGAATAAGGAGGCCTGATGTTATGATTTAAACTTCTTCTTTGCTCAGAGGCGTATGGCATTGCAGACTTCAGGAGTTGGCATCTGTGAAGTTCCAGAGAGAGGGATATGCTTCTTAAGCCAAATTTATCTAGACCTTAAAGGATAAGGAAACATGACTTTGGAAACAAAAATTCCTTGATTTTGCATTTTAAAAATGGACAATCATACAAATTGTATTATTCTTCTTTATAGTTTTTGATGCAATATAATATACACCCAGATAGTGTTGAGATGCATATAAATATGTTGCAGTATAAAATCACAGACATTCAAAACAAAATGAATTGCTAAGCGAATCTTTAGTGAAAAGGGCATGGAATTTCAGTCACTTAGATTTGGGTTTAAATTTGCAAAATGGCACTTACTGTACTTCTGAATTTGGGAAAGTGTTTTATTTTCTTAATTTTATGTTCTTGAAGGGATTCAAAGTATACCACACACAAGATTTAGCATTATAATATCACATGGGAAAATTTTAATTTTATGCCATATTAGGATGAACATAAACAGTGTGCTTGGTCTGAAAGAGTGGGATGAAAAATAGAGTCCTTTTATGTTTTTTCTCTGAATGTTGTACCCTATATCCTATTTCCATGTACTTTGAAGAACTCTTGTGATTAGTTCTTATTTTTCTGTAAATTTTATTTTTCTGTGCATAAATTGATATTAAAGTGCAAGCCAACAATAGGCCTTCAAAATATTTTGAAATTGATAGAAAAATTGTATAATATAAAGAAATATATTAATAAACCATGTAATCATTGAAAAAAAATTGGGAATAGCAAAGTGGATGATCTTACTATCACTTTCTTGATTAGAATTATACACTTTAAGGTGAATGTGTTTATTTCCTTTTAAATTTTTGTTTATGTCATATTATTTTTTTCTATTTTACAATTGGTACATTTTTATACCTGCAAATATTGGTTGGGTATTTTGAGTTAGAATAAAATGCATTAAGATTCTGCCCATTAAAATTTAAATTAAAGAAAATGTTGCCATTTTTTACTTCTTCACTCAATAGCACGGTTTTCAGGAGTAAATTTAAACCCTTAAATAAAGACACTTGTAGTTGTAAATTTGCATTACTTTGAAACAGTTGCATGGATTATTCAGTAATATCTTCAGGCATCCTTCACATCCTTTTTTTCTGTAGACTGTAATTAAAGGACTCAGCATTAGCATCATTAGGCTGTAAAAATTGCAGATATTTTATCAGTATCTGAATAAGAGATTGGTCCATGGAAGCAAACAAATGAAAAAGAAAAAAAGAATTACATATCTCACAGTGACAGTAATCATGTGTGAAGCACACATAGAAAAGTCTTTTTCTCTTCCATCTGATGGACATGAATATATGATGAACATATGTCCTCAAAATGATGAGGACAATGTGGAAGTAGCATTTCAGAAAAATGATGATGGAAAACAAAAAATTAATTCCCCCAAAGTTAAACATTTCTGTTTTCTAGAAAATAGTTATCAGAACAAGGTAATGCTAACAAGGGGATATTATCACAATAAAAATAGTTGATTATACTGGAAGAGCAATATGACACAGAGAACACATGAGAGGAGACAGTCATTACAGTGGTCAGACTTTACAGGTAAGTGAGGAATGCTAGCAGAAGGCAGATCTGCAGGGACACCTCCACCATGGAGAGCAGGGGGTGCCAATAGCCCATAGCAGTCATAGGCCAATGCAGCCAGAATGAAGACTAAGAATCTACCCACTTAACCTGCACAACCATAAATAGGAGATGAGTTTCTTCTTTTTAAATCAATTCTATTGAATTATTTTCATATGCAATCCATCTAAAGTGTACAATCAATGTCATTTGGTAAAATCACAGAGCTGTGCATTCATCTCTGCAATGAATATCAGATCATTTTCATTACTCCAAAAGGAAAACCCACCTACCTATTAGTAGTCACCTCCCAGGCTCTCTAGCTTTTCCCTGTCATACATAACTGCTAATTTATTTCCATCTTTATAAATTTATTTATATTTACATTTTGTGTGGATGGAATCTAACAATATGTACTACTTTGCATCTGGTTTCTTTCACTTAGCATAATTCGTTTTTTCCTTTGATGGAAAAGTATTAATATATTGTTATATCCTCCAGTCCATAGTTTGCTTTGGTTGTATTTTTACCTAATATCACCCTATTCATAATTTGTAACATTAACATACATCTGTTCTGTGTAGAGAAAAATCTTCTTGTATATATGTTATTAACCACACTCATTTTCCATAAGTTGGTTTGCTATGCTAAGCAGTCCCCTGCTTCAATTTTTTAGCTTTCCTTCTAGTGATATATGTGACCTTAGATTTTTCCTTTCAACACTATCATATCTAAAATTAGCACTTCTAATTACAAGCACAATAATGTGCTTTCAACATTTCTATGCATTTACAAACATTTACAAACAACTTTTTACCAATTCTGCACAGATTAAGCCTCAGTGTTCCATTCTCTGTCCTCATTCTATCTTCTGATGACCTCTATTCTAGATATTAAGACCATGAATTTGCACATTACATTTAATTAATAATAGTGAAATCATTCAATATTTGTCTTATTGTGTCTGGCTTGCATCACTTAAAATAATGGCCTCCAGATTCATCCATGTTGTCATATGCTTCACAAATTCATTTCACTTTACAGCTGAATAACATTCTATTGAATGTATATACCACAATTTGTTTACCCATTTATTAGTTGAGGGACACAAGTGTTATTCCCATCTTTTGAAAACTGTGAATAATGTTGCTATGAACATCACTGTGTGGAAATCTGCTCGTCTTCCTGCTCTCAGTTCTTCTGGGTATATATCTAGTAGGGGTATTGCCAGGTCACAAGGCATTATATTTAACTTCCATAAGAATTGTAATACATTCTTCCACACCAACTATATTCTATATTCCCACCAACAGTGAATAAGCATTCCTATTTCTCTACATCCTTTCCAACATTTGTGGTTTTCTATTTTTCTTAATCTTGACTATTCTAAAAGGCATGAAAATATATCTTATTGTCATTTGATTTGCATTCCCCTGATAACCAGTGATGTTGAACAACTTTTTGCGTGTGTTTTTCAACATTTATATTTCCTCTTTGAAAAATGTCTATTCAAGTCTTTTGCCCATATTTTAAAATGGGTCATTTGACGTTTTATTGTAGAGTCATAGGATCTCTTTAAATACCAGGGATATTAGACCCTTGTTAGATATGTGATTCCACATATTTTCTCCAATTGAGTAGGCTCCCTTTACACCTTCTTGACAAAGTCCTTTGAGGTGCAAGAGTGTTTAATTTTGAGGAGGAACCATTTACCTATTTTTTTTTCTTTCATTGTTGGTGCTTTGTGTGTGAGGTCTAAGAATCCACCTCTTACTAACAAACCTTGAAGATGTTTTCCTACATTATCTTCTAGAAGTTTTATGGTCCTGGCTTTTATGTTTAGATCTTTCATCCATTTTGGGTTGATTCTTGTATAGGGGATGATATAGAGGCCCTCATTCATTCTTTTGGTTATGAATATTCAGTTCTCCCAGCACAATTTGTTGGTTTTTGTTCTCAGTTTCTTTTTTTCTTTTTTTTTCTGTTCTTATCTTTATTTGTTTCCTTGTCTTTGCTTTGAGATTAGTTAGCTCTTTTTCTAGTTTCTCTTGGTGTTCAGTTAGGTCTTTGATTTTACCTCTTTCTTCCTTTCCAATGTAGGCATTTAGGGCTATAAATTTCCCTCTCAGCAATGCCTTCAATGGAGCCCCTAAGATTTGATAAGTGATGTCCTTGTTTTTATTCATCTATATATGTTTACCATTTTCTATTGCAATTTTTTCTTTGACCCACTGATTGCTTAAGAGCATGTTGTTTAGCAACCATGTATTTGTTAATTTTCCTATCCTGTTTGTTATTGATTTCGAGTTTCATTCCAATATGATTAAAGAAGATGCCTTGTATAATTTCAAAATTTTTCAATTTATTGAGAACTGTTTTGTGACCCAGCATGTGGGTCTAGGAGAAAGATCCATGGGGACTTGAGAAGAATGTACATTCTACTGATTTGGTGGACAATGTGCTGTACATGTCTGTTAGATCAAGATCATTTAACATATTGTTCAAGTTCTCTGTTTCCTTGCTGATCTTCTGTCTAGGTGTTCTACTATTGATGTAAATGGTGAGAGAAAATTAAATATATGAAGTAAAAATATACAAAGTATTTTCTTTTAAAATTTCAATTTTTGATTATTAATAAAAAATTCATATAATTCAATTTTGGCATCAAATGTATTTATTTATTTATTTTAGCTATTTTATTGAGATATATTCATATACCATAGAAACATTACAAAATGTATATTCAGTGGAGTTTGGTATAATCGCAGTGTTGTTCATTCCTCACCACAGTCAATATTACAGCACTTTCATTACTCAAACAACAACAACAACAACAAAAAATCCCTCATTAGCAGTTACCTTTCAAACCCTCTATATCCATCCCCTGCCTTACATATCTTATAATATATTTCCATCTCTGTAATTTTTTTATGTTTATAAAATGAACAGCTGCATTCTTATGTTCTAGTTAAACAGAATCATTGTTTTGTCTACTGGTGGAAGAAACTCTTCCTTTTGGAGATCTCAACATCAGTATAGCTTAAGGCCACAAGGACAAGAAACAAAATTATTGCTAGTGGATCACATCAGTAATAGTGATTGGTGCCACTCTCATTTCTTTCCTGCAATCACCAGATTTTCCCTCATCTGCAAAGATCATATTGCCCTCTCCACTGGATGTCTTGAAATTTCACTGAGGTGGAAGGTTCCTGTGTTCTTGTTGAATGTGTTACCCATCCTCTGACATGCAAATGTCTTAAAAATAAATCTATAGTAGTTACTACTTCTTTCTCAGTAGGTCTAATTGGCATAATGTCATCAATTTAGCAGATCAGTTTGAAGTTTTTGAAGGAATTTGATCAAGATAACTTACAGACTAGATTTATGACATAGTGCTATAGATTTGTTTTATCCTGAGTAATGACAGTGAAAATATTTTTCTAGCCTTGTCAGCTAAACTAATAAGCAAACTGACGAATAATGAAAATTTATTCAGATTCCATGATCAATATTACTAGTCCACTAAGCTAGAATCTCTTGTTGTGGTACACACGCATCCAAGTATTTTTCAAAATTATTATAAGAATTTCTTATGTATATAGCCAGGTGACTAGCCAATAGATTAGTGTATGGGATATCCAAGGAAGATCCATATAAAATTCAAAACATGCGACCTTTAAATACCACACCTTTAATATTCAAATATTCTATCACATAGAATATTGTAGTTATCTGTCTACTGTCCCAAATCTCCTGTTCATACTTCTTATCCATAAATTTATCCTCTCTGTGGGATTTTCAATGGGCTTAAAGTATCTCACATGTCACTTTAAGTGTAACACTTTAAATTTAAATAAAAAGCATAATGATTTTATTAAACAATTATAAATTTTGCCATAGGATATGTTTTCATATTAATTTATTATTTACATATTTGCCTAATTAAAGAGGTTATCTTCCCAGCAATAGGAAACTGGATTCCAGGGAATTTAACTTATAAACATAATGCCAGATAGCTAATATGTAACATAGTTGGGCCTCTATACTACAACATAATCATTAGATTACTTTTCCTATCTTATGGCATCTGTTTTTTTTTTTCCCCACTGAGGGATCATTTTTTCCTAAGAGTCTAAATGCCTTCATTTATCATGTAGTTCATTATTCTGAAAACTCTCACTTGTATATTATGGGAGAAAAAAATCTCATCTTAACGTTTTTCTATTGCAGGAGAGTTATTGTGATTTTTCCATGGGTATCCCAAGTGGGCTTTAAGAAGTGCTAAATAAGTTGGCATAAGTATCCAGATTCATAATATTCCCAGCACATTATAATGGAATGAGCAGTTTAATTCCAAAGATAAGAAGAAAAGTTTTTCATCACTCAAACAATTTTTTAGAAACTATAACCATGAATCTGAAACTAGAGAGTGTGCTTTAATATAAATAATTAAATTTGAGACAGAGTGTTCTGTTTTACTAAGAATTATATTAAAAGTGAACTATATGCCTTGGAGAGAACATAGCAGGGAAAGTAAGAAGATCTCTCTACATAATTAGCTCAATAGAACTGCAAATCAGAAAACTGTTTTAATTTTCATGATGGAAGATATAGAATAGGGGCAGTTGAAATAAGGGACTATATTTATATATTAGGGATATTATTAAAGAGAGTGATAATTAATATTTAATCATCCATTTGGCATATGTCACTTGATATCATAACTTTATTTTCTGACAGAGGATAAGAAAAGAATTTTAAATTAATTTATTACTTAGCTAATTCATCTAGAAGTCACTTTATTTTATTATTATTTTTAAATTTTCATAGTCTTTTAAGCTTTGGGCTTTATAAAAAGAATTCTAATAAGTGAGGATATAAGTTCCATGGTTTCTAGATAATAATGATTCCAGAATATTACATGTCACAAATGTATTGTTTATATAGTCAAGTTGCTTAGCATGTGGAGTCAAAGAAATCTGAAATTTAATCCTGGCTCTGCTAAGCAATGTGACTTTGGTCAAATTATTTATATTGCTTGGTTTTCTCATTTATAAAATGATGCTAAATTATTTAGTTTGCAGACTGTTGTGTAATTTATATAAAATTACGTCTACAAAATTCCTAATCATAGTAACCACTTAATAATATGTGATAACTGCTATCATTGCTTTTCTTCTCAAGTTTAATGTTTGTAAAACTGCTTTCACTGACCTCTGTTACTTTATGATTTAGACTATATGAGAGTTGAGGAAATGGTTTTATTTGAGTCTTTCAGATTGAACATGTTTTAAGAAAATTCACGATAAATGTTTTCTCCTACTTCTATCTGCTCTTAATCACCTACACATATACACAACCAGTTTAATAGTCCTGAAATACAAGTTATCATGAATATCTGTTCACAGTTCAGAGTGCATGAAATTGCTAACTCCATACATTCCGTCCTATATTTCCAGGTCCCTATAGTGATATAAAGACTTTATGTAGCAGGACATGATTTACTAAAAATATGTCTTCATTTCTAAACCAACTTCTTGCTCTACAGAGAAAACCCATAACCAAGAATTACCAGAAAATTATATTGTTAAGTGTATTAGGAAAATTGAAATAAAACAATATTATTTCATTGCCATGTCCATAAACATAATGGGTGACAAAGATCAATCAATTTGGTCCATTAAAGAAGAGAATATTGTTATTCATTGGATTTATCCTCAATGGAATGATATTTAATATATTTACTGCCAAAAAAACAAATATATGTATATGTATAACTTAAAGAAGAAATATATAGCTTCTGGTTTAGGGCCCATTCATTTCTCAATGCTTTGATTAAAAAATAATTGATTTTAAAAGTAAATATTTATTTATTTAAGATAAATAAATTTGGATATTTCAGTTTTATGCATCCTTCACATAATATCAGGAATTTAATTTAGTACAAATATTTAAATGCCTCTCAGAAATAAGCATTCTGCAATGACACCTTGTTCATGAAGTTGAATAGGATATGCTTGAAAATTTTGGTCATTATTAGTTATTCTTTGGTTTGGAAATATGAAATTACCTATCCAAGCTCACACTGTCACTAGGTGCTAAATCAGACATATTAATATATGGTTATAGAGTCTCTTAATCTTCTAAAATTGTTGTCTTTTGTCAGACATGCTGTAAAGTGAAGATTAGACTTGTAATGTTGCTGAAATTTCTCTGGTGTGTGTTAGTCAAGATGTTTTATATAATGGATCCCTTTACTAGAGTATCTAGTAGAAAATTTTTCAAAATGTGCTTGCATAAAATTTTATTGCCTTTCATTATACTTCTTTCAATTTTCCTAATTCCTGTTTTGTTACTAACATTCTTCAGCAAATATGTCTACAGGAAGGTACTTTTGCTATATCCAAACAATATATTAATACATAATTATATTATGTATTGATACCTTAGTAAGTTATTTTATTAATATAGCCAAACTAAACTAGAAATTATTATAAGATTTCCACATGTGTTTTCATAAAACAATATAAATACTCTGAATTTATAGAGAAATTGAAATTTAGCTTAATTATACATTTTTCATCTAGAATTCTTTGAGACAAATAAGCATATTTTTTTCTCTAACCCCACAATTAGGAAGCTATTTATTCTATGTATAAGAAAAATCTTTCACCTAGATCTGTGAGAGTTTTTCTGGGAAAATAAAGGCAGGTGGCTTTCCTCTTATTCCAGTAATTTTGAGCTGATTTGCTCATTTTCTTCTTTTCATATTAATATCTCAATGTGACAAACCTTAGTGGGTTTCATTTATGGATATAAATAATTTGTAAATCACTGAATGGCAAATGCTTTACTACTTTAAACCCTGTAAAATACAGGGGCCAATGCATTAAGAATAGTTAAATCACCTTAGCTTCTGACATACTGTAGGAAAAACAAAAGCTACCCTCCTGAAATCTTGTTCCTATTTAAGACCCTGGATTTAATTGTGTTCAATCACTAAAGCTTTCAGTTCACATAATGGTGCTTCTGTAACATTTCTTTTGCCATATACTTTTTAAAAAATATATTTTTATGAAGTATATCACTCAAACATGAACATACGTAAACAATAAGTATATAGTAAAAGTAGTGAACTTATAAAATAAACATACATAACATCATTCAGGGTGCCATAATCACCCTTCCACCAACACCATGCATTGTTGTGAAACTTCCTACAAACTCTGCAAAAGCATCATCAAAATATTTTTTCTAACTTTATTATATATTTTACATTTAGTGTATGGACCCCAAATCCACTTACTATTTTAATATATTATTATTATAGAGGTTGTGAATTTACAAAACAACCATGCTCATGTATAGAATTCCCATACAACACTCTTTCACCAACACACCGCAGTGTGATGTAATATTCATTACAGATTATTAGGTAATATCATCAGACTATTACCACAAACCATGGTTCATACTACATATTTGGCACACTTTTTCCATACCCTCATTATCAACACAGTACGTTTTTGGCATTGGTGCAAGAATATTACAGTATTGCTCTTAACCACAGCAATTGGTCACATCAATTGTATTTTTCCCATGATTCTTCACATTGTCATCACCCTGCCAGTGATGTACACCACTTTAGCTCACAGAAGGATACTCTTGCATCTGTACAATTGATCACAACTCTCACCTACTTCTGGATTCACTGTGATATTCAGTCCCCAGATTATTCTTTAGCCTATTGATATTTACATACCTAGACTACCTTTTTCAGTCACAATCCCATTTATAAACCAGCTGCTACTGACTATAATGAGTTACCATCAACTCTATCCATTTCCACGCTTTTACAGTCAAGTTGATTAGAACTTTTATGTACATGAAGCATCAGTAGTTCATCTCAACCTTCCTCTTTTCTACTAATAACCTATACTGTAAATTTTAACTCCATGCATTTATTCTTCATAATTAGTTCACATTAAAGAAACCATGAAACATTTGTCCTTTGTGTCTTGCTTTACTTCACTTAGCATATCTTCAAGATTCATCCGTGTTATCATATGTATCCCAATTTCATTCCTTATTACTGCAGCATAGTATTCCATCATGTGTATATACTACATTTTGTTTATCCATTCATTGGTTGATGTACACTTGCATATTTTCCATCTTTTGACAACTGTGATTAGTGCCACTATGTTCATCAGTGTGCAGTTATCTATTCGTGTCACAGTTTTAGTTCTTCTGGATATATTCCTAGTAGAGGAATTGCTGGATCATAGAGCAGTTCTATATTTAGCTTCCTGAGGAACCACCAAACTGTCTTCCACAGAGGTTGCACTATTTTACAACCCCACCAACAGTAAAAGAGTGTTCCTTTTCCTCCACATCCTCTCCAGCACATATTGTTTTCTGTGTTTTTAATAATGGCCGTTCTATGCATTGTGAGATGATATCTCATTGTCATTTTGATTTACATTTCCCTAATAGCTAGTGGCATGGGCCATTTTTTTCTTGTGGTTTTTTTTGGCCATTTGTATTGCCTCTTTGAAGAAATGTTTATTTAAATATTTTGCCCATTTTTAATTGGATTGCTTGCTCTTTTATTATTGAGTTGTATGATCTCTTTATATATTAAATCTTTTTTGAATGCTTAGTAGAACTCATGTGTAAAACCATCTGGTCCTGGGATTTTCATTTTGTGGAGTTGTTTGATGATTGTTTCAATTTCTTTACTTGTGATTGTTTTATTGAGGTTTTTTATTTCTTCTAGGGTCAGTGTATGTTGTTTGTATGTTCCTAAGAAATTTGCATTTTGTCTACATTGTCCAGTTTTTTAGATACAGTTGTTCCTAGTATCCTCATATGATCTTTTTTGTTTCTGTGTGGTCAGTGGTAATGTCCCATTTTAATTTTTTATTTAATTTATTTGCATCTACTTACTTTTCTTCTTTGTCAGTCCAACTAAGCGTTTGTCAATTTTGTACATCTTCTCGAAGAACCAACTTTTGGTTTTGTTAATTCTCTCAATTTTTTTTTTTTTGTTGTTGTTCTCAATTTCATTTATTTCTGCTCTGATCTTTGCTATTTCATTTCTTCTACTTTCTTTGGGATTAGTTTGCTGTGATTTTTTTTTTGGTTTTTTTTTTTTTTTTGGTTTCTCCAGCTGTGTTGTTAGGGCATTGATTTTAGTTCTTTCTTCTTTTTACTGTAAACACTGAGGGCTATAAATTTCGTACTTAGCACTGCCTTCACTGTATCCCATAGGTTCTGATAAGTTGAGTTCTCATTTGCAATCATCTTGAGACATGTAACGATTTCTCTCAAACATTTTTTTGGTCCACTGATTATTTAAGAGTGTTTAGTTTAATTTCAATATGTTTGTGAATTTTCCCTTTTTCCACCTCTTGTTGATCTCCAACTTTATTCCATTATGATGAGGGAAAGTGCTTTGTGTAATTTAAATCTTATTGAATTTCTTCAGATATGCTTTGTGACCCAACAGGTAGTCTATCCTGGAAAGATGCATGAGCAAATGAAAATAATGCATATCTTGCAGTTTTGAGGTGCAATATTCTGTACATATCAATTAGATTTAGTCCATTTATCATATTATTCAAGCTTTCTGGTTCTTTTTTGAACCTCTGCCCAAAAGTTCTATCCAATGTTGTGGTGTATTGAAGTCACCAAATATTATTGTACAGATAATTCTCCCTTCAGTTTTGCCAGTGTTTACATCATGTACTTTGGGATATCTGGTTAGGTACATATATATTTATGATTGTTATATCTTCCTGGTGAATTGTCCCTCCTATTAATGTATACAATGTCCTTCCTTGTCTCTAACAACAGTCTTGATTTGAAAGTCTATTTCATCTGACATAAGTATAGCTACTTCAGCCTTTTGTTGTTGTTGTTTACTGAATATGTGGAATGTTTTTTTCCAAACTTTCACTTTCAAGCTATTGGTATCTGTAGCAGTTTGGCATTGTTTATGAATTTCAAAAATAGGTATTGGATTATGTTTGTAAACTAGTCTGTCAAAGGTTTCATTTTTAATTGATTGAATTATGATTATGACTTTGATTGGGCCACATCAGTAGGTCATTGAATCCCCTTGGTGTGCAGGGACTCACAAAGAAAAGACATGTCAAAGGACAGAGTTGGGTGTTTGAGCTGGAGCCCAGGAAGTGAACACACAGAAGAAGAACAAAGAGGAATAAAGACTGCTCCTTAGACATGGCAGAAGAGCTGGGGAGAGAGACAGAGTTGTTGACCTGACAGTCTACAAATGGCCTTGTGGAGAGAGCACAGCAGCTGAGCCCAGAGAGAAACAGAGCCCCAGGAAGACAGGAACCCAAGAAGCCTGAACTCTTGGCAGACGTTGGCAACCATCTTGTCCTAACATGTGACAGTAGACCTTGGTAAGGGGAGTAACTTATGTTTTATGGCCTGATAATCGTAAGCTTCTCACCCAAATAGATTCCCTTTATAAAATCCAACAGATTTCTGGTATTTTGCATCAGCAACCCTTTGGCTGACTAATATAGTGTCCTTGGGTCTGAAGTGAGTATCTTGCAGACAGCATATAGATGGCTCATATTTTCTTATCCATTCTGCCAGTCTGTGTCTTTTCATTGGGGAGTTTAATCCATTAACATTCAAACTTATTACCATAAAGATAAATTTTATTTCACACATTTTGACCTTTGGTTTTTATCTGTCATATTTTATTTTCACCTATCTTTTGATACTTTTAGTTACTGTTACTGACAAAAATCTTCATTTCTAATCTGTCTTTCAAGCCTCTACCTCCTATCTTTCCTTTTCAGGCTGCAATACTCCCTTTAGTATTTCCTGCAAAGCCCATCTATTTGTTAGAAACTCTCTCAGTTTCTGTTTATCTTGAATATTCTAAACTCACCCTCATTTTTGAAAGGCAATCTTGCTGGCTATAAAATTCATGGTTGGCAGTTTTTCTTTGCAGTATTTTAAATATATCATAATACTGCCTTCTTCCCTCCAAGGTTTCTGATGAGAAATTGGCACTTAATCTTATTGGGTATCCCTTATATGTTATGCATCACTTTTCTTTTGCTGCTCTCAGAATTCTCTCTTTGTCTTTGGGATTTGACATTCTGATTTTTATGTGTCTTGAATTTGGTCTATTTGGATTTATTCATGTGGGAGTATGTTGTGCTTTTTGAACACTGATATCTATGTCCTTCAATAGGTTTGGGAAATTTTCTAACATTATTTCTTCAAATATTCCTTCTGCCCCTTTTCCCTTCTCTTCTCCTTCTGGGACACCATGATACATATGTGTGCATGTCTCTTGCTATCCTTTAGTTCCCTAAGACACTGTTCCATTTTTTTCCATTCTTTTCTTCATCTGTTCTTTTGTATGAATACTTTTGGAGGCCATGTCTTCGAGCTTACAGATCCTTTCTTCTGCTTCCTCAAATCTGCTGTTATATGGCTCCAGTGTATTTTAATTTCATTTATTGTGTTTTTCATTCCCATAAGATCTGCTATTTTTCTATGTATGATTTTAAATTCTTCTTTGTGCTCACTCAGTGTCTTCTTAATATCCTTAATCTCTTTAGACATCTCACTGAATTTATTAAGGAGATTTGTTTGAACATATATGACTAGTTGTCTCAACTCACTTATGTCATCTGGAGGCTTATCTTGTTCCTTTAACTGGGCCGTATCTTCCTGTTTCTTGATATGGATTGTAATTTTTTGTTGGTGTCTTGCATTAGGCTTACTGGATTTTTTTTGTTTTTTGTTTGTTTTTCTCTGGATGCAGTTCCTTTCTTAAGTTTAAGACTTTCTTGCCGTTTCTCCCTTGTTGGTTGTGTGGTAGGAGTCAAGGTTGTAGTTGGTACTGTAAGCTTTGGAAGCAAAAGCTGCCCATGTTGCACCAGGAATTAATGAGGTTTCTTCCACCATCTCCTTTGCCAGGGATAGAGACAGAGCTGCAGCAGTGTGTAATAATCCAAGTAGTTCAAGACAAGACTGTCTGTAGCTACCTAGAGAGATTGATGAAGCTTCACACCTCTTCCTCCCCTACCTGGGGCTGGGATGAAGCTTCAGATGTGGACAGCAATCTATGCCATGTGGAACCAAAGTGACCACAGTTGCCCAGGTAGACTGATGTAACACTGGACCCCTTTCCCTGTCAAGGGTGGAAAATGGACCCTCTGAAGTTTGCAACAATCTATTCCTTTTGAGCCAAATATGCCTGTAGTTGCCCTGAGAGGCTGAGGCAGTACTGTCCCTTCAGCCCTTTAGGGGTGTGGGAATGGAACCACCGGTGCCCAACAGTTCAGTCTATGTAGGCTGAAAGTGCCTGCCTTTGCCAGGAGAGGCTGAGGAAACACCAGTCCCCTTCTATTTTATTATAGGTGGGGTGGATTCACAAGCACCCAACAGTCCAGTCCTTGAATGTCAAGAGTACCTGCCATTGCCCAGAAAGGCTGAGGAACCCCAGCTCCCCTCCTATCCTACTTGGTGGTGGGGGTGGAGCTACTGCTGTCCGACTATTCAGTCTATGTAGCCAAAAGCACCTGCACTTACCCAGAGAGGCTGGTGAAACACAGTTCCTCTCTTGTCCTATTGACAGTATGGGTAGAGTCACAGGTGCCCAACAGTCGAGTTCTTGCAGGCCAAAACTGCCTGCAGTTGCCCTGACAGGTTGAGGAAACACCAGCCACCTCTTATCTTTTGGGAGGGCAAAGGTGGAGATGGAATCAAAGTTGATCAACAAACCAGTTCATATAGTTTGAAAATGTCTGCAGTTTCCTGGAGAGGCTGAGGAAACACAGCTTCTCTCTTTTCCCACTGGAGTGCAGAGATGGAGCCCCAGGTGCTTGACTATTCGTCTGTGCCTGCCGAAAGTGCTTGCAGTTACCTGGAGAGGCTGGTGCAGGTACCCCCAGCTTCCACCCTCCTGGAGGTGAAGCTGGAGCCCAGGTCAAGGCTGCAATTTGCTTTTGGTGTAAAGAAGCTAGACCTTAACTTCACTATGAAGATTAGTTTGCTAAGAAGTCAGTCTACTTCCCTTCATGCCAGGAGCTGGTTACAATGGCAATGGTGGCCACTGGCCTCTTTCAGACTTGGACCCGTTCAAACTTCAGCTGTCCTAGGATTATACTCTAGCCAGCCAAGTTTACCAATCAGTAGCTGAAGCCTGTGGCCAACCGTCTCTTCCTCCTCCATTTTTGGGAAATAGAGCTTCCAAATCCAGCCACAAAATAGCTACTGAACCAGTTTGCACTGCCAGTGGAAGATGGGCACCAACCTATGCAGTGTGGTCAGTGGTTTCCCAGAGAGGCTGGTGCAGGTTCCCCCAGCTTCCTCCCTGCCAGAGGTGAGACTGGAACTTAGGCTAGAGCTGCAATCTGATCTGTGTGGAAAGAAGCCGGTCCCTACCAGCACTGTGATTTTCAATCAGCCCTGCTTCTCCACATGCCAGGGGCAGAGTTAAAATGGCAGCTACCAGGCTTTCTCTGTCTTGAACAGCTTTAAACTTTAGCTATACTTTGGATTATACTTTAGCCAGATGAATTTACTAATCACTAGCTAAGTCAGTGCCCAGTCATCTTTTCCTCCCCCATTTTTGGGAAATGGAGCTTCCAACTCCAGCCACGGAACAGCTCCTAAGGCAGTTTGTGCCAAGGCACCGGCCTCCAGGGCTTGGAGGACTCTACTCCCGAATCTTCTCTGCAGATGGGCAGTCTCCTCCGTCCATACTTTCAAGGATGTTGCAGGTACTCTTCTGGTTTCCTGGCACCCCCAGACAGGTACTTTAGATGGCTCTGAGTGACTAATAACTGCCCTGTAGCTGACTCTAGGAGCACCTTACTCTGCCACTGTCTTGCCCCTCCTTTGACATATACTTTTTATTCTTCACTGAATGAGAAACAGTTTGATGGCATAGGGAACAATATTAGAAATCAAACACTATGTGTGGCAAATTTCATGATTTAATTCTTTAAGCAATAACTTTTATACAGTATTTAATTAGTGATCATTGGGTGATATTTATTTTGTCATTATTTTAGAAACTACATAAGCAACTATAACATATTACTGAAATGGTCATGCTTTTTTTTGACAAAAATATGGCTCAAAAATCTATCCGAGGTCTTTGCAGGGATAATGGGCATATGAATAAAGAAACACCATATATTGTCATTAAGCTGAAATTTGAACAAGAGCAATAATGGTTCAACAAGGTGCAAAGGGACAAAATGGACGATTTAATAACATGTATTTCAAGAAAGAAAACTGAAACAAGAAGATATTTCATTGTTTTTATTTGCAAGTAAGGTGCATCTACCTCCAGAATAATTTCTGCTGCCCTGTTCACCTCTATTCCTGAAGGAGTAATAAAACAACATCATTGCTAGGAAAGAGTACAAAATCATTAGGTATGAAAGGCTTTCCTATAAGACAAGTGGAAATTTGAGTCAAATTTACTGCAAGTTTTATTCATCTGAAAATTCTTTTAAATAAATGGTTTTCACACCTGCTTCATCTTTAAATTTAATACTATCATGCGATATGAGTCTGGTTGCTCACCTTTATAATTGCATGCAATAAGTAAAGCATGTTAAGCATATTGTAGCAAATATAGGGCTAGTACTCAGATTTGTCCTTTCCATATAACATTTTTGGATTAAAATATCCCAATATTCATTTGTGTTTGTAAATATTAAGATAGTTTAATATGAGAACAGAATGTAGAAAATTGATCAGAAATGAGCTGGAAAATAAATGCTTAATTTGGTAGATTATTTTTAAAATCATTTAGCTAAAAAATGAAGGATACAATTTCTTCTTTTAATTTACAGAGGTAAATTCATCAATTTGGGCCAAATTTCTTTGTCATTGCCAATTGCATCAATGCCTTTGTGTTTTTTTTTGTTTTTTTTTTTAAGATTTGTTTATTTTATTTATTTATCCCTCCCTTGCTGCTTGTGTTGCTGTGTCCATTCGCTGCGTGTCTTTTCTGTGTCTGCTTATCTCCCCCTTGCTGTGAGGTCCTGCTGCATCAGCCCACGGCGCCGCGCGAGCCGGCCTGCCCTCACAAGGAGGTGCTGGGAAGCCAACCCGGGGCCTCTCATATGGTAAACGGGTGCTCTATCCATTGCTCCACACCCGCTTCCTGCCGTGAGGTTGCTGCATCAGCCCACCGCACCGCTCAGGCTGGCGTGCCCTCACAAGGAGGCCTCAGGACGCGAACCCGGGCCTCCCATATGGTAAATGGGGGCTCTATCCACTGAGCCACACCCGCTTCCCAATGCCTTTGATTTCATTGTGCCTCTCCAAGAAACAAAGAGGAGGATATAATTGAGTGGACTCTTCACAGGATATTGCCTTGAGAACTTATAAATATTAATGGAAATGTCATGGTTGTCATCTAATATAGATTCACACAGGATTCCATTGAAGGTATTGATGGGTTTCATGGCTGATTTTGAACTGCAAGTCTTCCTATTTTTATTATTTCTAACAATATATCTCCTTACTCCGATAGGAAATTTGAAACTTGTATTAGTTACTGGGGATTCCTGCCTCCACAATTCCATACCTTATTTTTGAGTGTGTTGTCCTTCTTGCATGCCTCTTTTTCTTCAGTTCTCACTCACAAAATGTTAGCCAGTTTCTTGTTGTTGAGTAAGTTATTTTATTTCTTGGATGTGAACACAGATATTTCTTTTTGTTACCTTGGCACTAGAGAGTGTTTTCTCTTGGATTACTTATGATTGCTACATAGCAATGTATAACCCATTTCTATATTCGCTTAGCATGTAATCCCTGGTCTATGTTTTCTGTTCTCATATTAAACTATCATTGTTTCATGTGATTGTGGAATGTTGCATGCTACCTTACAAACTGTGGTCACTTTTAGCCTATCCTGTGCATCCAATGAAATAGACTTGTTTTGTGACATCCCTCTTCTCCACACTAGTTTTTCTTCTGACATGCACATCAACTAGCTTCTATTCTTCTATTTTGTGGCTTTATTGAAATAATCACAATACTAAATGTCTTGGTTTCCTATGGTTTCATTCTGTTGGCCATTCTGAAGGTGCATTCTGATGAAGCGGGCAGAAAGTCTTTTCCTCTTCTGAGTCTCACCTAACTGGTTTGTCAATTTATCATGGGACAATCTTCTTCATGTACATGAGGCTAAGGTACAGCTTTGTACCATGATATGATAAGGTTTATATTTTCTCTATTCTGATTCCCATGCTCAATCAAATCATTTACAGTTTGAGGAACAATGATGTTAAAGAGGCAATGAAAACATTATTTGAGAGAAATTGTTTCATAAACAATAAAGTACTATTTTATCATTGAGTAAAATTTAAAAACATGTTAGAAACCAATCAATATATTTATGGTCAGAAATATCTTATTTTTAATTAGTAGTATTTGTGTATCTTAGAATATTTCCAATATGGTAATATTTATTGAGTGTACAATTAAAACCCAAGGAAAACAAAATTTCAGGGCCAAAACACAGAGTAAAATGTCCATATTATGTTGTCTTATAAAGATTTCAAGGTATTTGAAACCACAGCATCTTAAAATTTACTTTTTTGATTATTATCTTTCAAGATGATTTGTGGAATAATAAAATAAACTACTTTAAAGGTATTTCTAAATATACATGTCTTGCAAAAATTAAAATTTTTATAGCATTCCAGGATCATTTCATGGATTCTTTCATTCAAATCTTGTTTTCAAATTATTAATGCCAGGTTTTGCTCATGGTAGTACCATGGATTATCACTTGATTTACTCTTATAAATTAACCAAAATTATTTTTCTATAAGAAAGAAAGAGATTAGCCCTAGCACCAATATCTGGCCAATAATTCAATCCACAAATTAGACAAAATCGTATTAAGTTGATCTGCATAAAAATTTAACTATCCGATTTTTTTCCAAGTAGTAAAAACCAAATGGTGAGAATAAACAACATCCATGATTTTCTATTTATCAGGTCATTATGAAAAAAATGTTAAATTTTACTCTCATGTTAATGACTTTTCAACCTTCATATCTCAGCTCAATTATTTTTCCCTCTAGAAAGAAATCTTTGACTTCTATTGTTCACATTGGGCTTTTAAAAAAAATCATTTAATGCCTTCATCATTTAATATTTACTGATACGAAAGCTCGATTTCTATCTAGATCTGCCTTTACACTGACACTGTAAATTGATTAAAGGCAGGATTTTGTCTATCCACCCAATTATATTCTCTCAAATTGTATATTGTAGCTCCTGGATCATACAGTTTATTCAGAAATATATGTATTTTTAATGAATGTTGTATTAAGAAATGAGCAATAATGAATATCAATAGTTACCACTTCTATTCAGCTTATCAAATACATTCAATGTATAAATGTTTTACATATATGAATTCATTATATCTTCATAAGAACTCCAAAAGGGAAAATCTATTCTTGCCTATCATCACAAATCACAGATGAGAAAACAGATGCCTATAAACTTTAAGCTCTTTGCTCAAAATGACATACCTTATATGAGTGATACCAGCATTCTAAACTGACTACATAGTCCCTACTTTTAAGCACTTTACTACATAGAATGAAAGAACAAAATTATCTTTTGTCTTTGCCCACTGATTATCAAATCTCCTGACCATAACTTGTAAGTAATAAAGGTCTTCATTAAACCAATGGTAGAAATAAGAAAGAAATGTTTTTAAGCAGTAGGGGAGAATTGGTTTCAGTAAATTTGGCAAATTATTCAGGTGATTTTTACATATATAAAATGCAGGTTTTATTCCTGATGATTAAGATGAAGATGATAAAAATAGATATAGAAGTAGAAAAAGGAAGGGAGGGGAAGGAGGAGGAATAAGAAGAGAATGAGGGGAAGAAGGAGAAGGAAGAAGAGAAATAGAATTAAATGTAGATGTAGATGTAGAAAAAGAAGAAAGAGAGAAGATGGAGGAGTAAATGAAGAGAAGGTAAAAGAGGAAGATGGGGAAGAAGAAGGAGACCATTTGGAAAAGCAAAGTGGTTGAGATCAGTTATACCTATAAGGATTCTGATGGTCCACTACATTTTCAAGGTACTGAACTTGAAGCCCAGAAAGATATTATACTGGCAAGTGTGGAGTTATACAGAAATGAGATATGTGATGCAACCACACTAGATAAAATCTAAAAGAGAATATAAAACTTTCACTTCTACTTAGGTTGCAGAAATCTGCACAAATATTGCTCCAACTCTAACAACTTTTAAAAAGCCAGATAATTTGAAAAATCATAGGATTTAATGATGACCTTTTCATGAGTCCACCAAGTAATTTGAATTCCAAAGAGGTACCTGGCCTTCAAAAAGGAGATGTGACAAATGAACTGTTTCAACTTTGTCAGAGGGTGGAAGAAAGAGTTGGCCATAGAAAAAGCAAGTAATAAGAAATCAGATAAATGATAAGGAATTGTTAAAGCCAAGTGTGGGTTAGAATGTCATTTGGAAAAAGAAGAGAAACCTAGAATCAAGTAATTTGCATTTACTCTCAAAGTCTTCTCTGCAGTTCTCTGCCAAATGTTCAAGAGAACATTTGGGGGAAGGCTGGGAGATACTCAGACAATGTCACCTTGCAACCCACAAAATACCACACATTCTCTCTAACCATATAAGTGTTTGCTACTAATTTAGTAACCACAGCTTTAGACTTACTTTAGTCTACCCTAATGGTAGATAAAGTTTATTGAGGTACCTAAGCATATAATTGTTCCTGCTTTGAGAGCATCCAATCTATAACAGAGTTTTGCTTCCTTATATGCTCCACCTTATTATCCAAACAAAGCCTAAATCCTGTTATATGTTATTTATAACATCCTTTTACTTAGAAACTGCACATTTCCCTATCCCACCTCCAAGCTTTGTATTCTTCCTCATGCTATTGCATAATAAAGCCAATCTGTAGAACCACAAATGCTCCTAGTGGGCTTTGGCTAAAGAGCATTGACAATTACTAGCTAAAAGTATCTAGAGAAGAGGATAGACAACATTCAAAGATAGATGAGAAACTTATTCAAAGAGATGGATATTAAAAGGTAATGTTCCATTAAAGGCTAGAAATAAAATTTCCAAAAGCACATGATCACAGTATCAGAAGCAAAGAATTCTGTCCACAGGTTCAACAGTAGTGTCAGTACAGCTGAAAATAAATGAGTGAGCATGAAGATAAATTAGTAGTAACCAACCAAACTGAAAAAATTTAGAAGAACTACATTGAGAATATTATCCCAGAGCTTGATAGGGGACAACATAAAAAAAATTTAGTATTCATGCAATTAGAGTTCAACAACAAGAATAGAATGGAATGGATAAAAGGAAATATTTAAGGAGACAATGGCCAAGACATTTTCAAAAATAAAGAAAAACATCAAATCACTGAACTACAAATATCAGCAAATCCCCAGGAAGGATAAATACAAAAAGCAAATCACATTTTCATAAAACACATCTGGATTCATCAGACCCACTGATGAAAAACAAAGATATGTATACAATTACAAAAGCAGTCAGAGGAAAATGCATATCACATACAGAAGAAAACACGTATTTATTATTATAAGAGACTTGCCATCTATAATGTACAAGTCAGAATATATTGGACAGATAAATTGAAAATACTGAAACATAAAACTCATTGCAGGCTTCATTACCCACTGAAAATAATTTTCCAATATAAGAACAAATAAGACTTTTTTGGAAAATTAACACACACATGCAAACATATACACACAGAGAGAAATTAATTTTGCCAACACACTTGTGTTTTAAAAATTATTCATAGAATGAATATGATAATCAAAGGATGGTTGAATATAAGCATTGACATAAATGATGCAAAAAATATCAAAATTGAGGTAAATATATTCAAATATTTAATTTGTAAAATTTTAATGGCTTTGAAAATAATTGCTTAAAGCAAATCTAGTTTAGGGAGAGGATGTAGCTCAAGTGGTTGGGTACCTGCTTCCCATGTACGAAGTCTTCAGTTCATTCCTTAGTACCTCCTAAAAACAAAACAAACAAAAACAAACAAAAGCCAAAAAACACAAAAAAACTAGGTTGATGATTGTCAGGTTTAAACCACATATAAAAGTAAAATTTATAATCAAAATAGCAAAATGGTGAAGAACTTAATCTCTACTATTTTACAGGTCTATTTTTTTAAGTTATGTGCAATATAATTTTAGGTAGACTATGATAAATTAAACATGTATATAATAATCTTTAGGGAAACCACTAAAATGAGAGAAAACAAAAATTATAAATATTAAGGGTTAAGGTAAGGATACCTTTATGGCCACTCAAAATATTAAAATGATAGTAAGTAAATATTGTAAATAACTTTTAATTGTTAAATTTGATAATTTAGAGGAAATGTACAATTCCATATATACTTACATCAGAAGAAATAGGTATTCTCTTTAATTTTCTCTTAAAGAAATCGAGTTTTCCTTAAAAACTATACAAAACCCCGAAATTGTTTTTGAAATGTAAAAATCTCACCTGTCCCTCAGATGTAAATGTGGACAGAGTGCTCTGGGAAACCTCTTCAACCCTGCAGAAGTTTCAACATCCTGCAAGACAGCAGAACAACATTAGAGAAACCTGGGCCCCAGGATTACCTCACAGAAAAGAGTCACCCAGAAAGCCTAGTCAAACGAAGTCTGCACTGTTACACCCAAGACAATATTTTCCGTTTTATTGAGCCATTCTGTTTCTGAAGCCCTTTCTTATACCAACCAACCTGTACCTGACTAATACAGGTTCTCTCCCCAGCCCAATCACATCACCTGATAAATCACTCTTTCCATTACACAGTTCTTTCTTTCTGAAATTAAGACTATACATGTATCTTTTTAAAAAAAGATTTATTTATTTATTTCTCCCCGCACCCCCACCCTCACTCTCCCGCTGCCCCTTGTTGTTTTGAGCTTGCTGTCTGCACTCCGTGCGTTCTCCTGAGCTTGTCTTCACCTTAGGCAGCATGGGGAACTGATCCTGGGAACTTCTGGAGTGCAAAAGGTGCTGAATCTCTTGTACCACCTCAGCTCCCTGGTCTGCTGTGTCTCTTATTGTTTCTCCTCTGTGTTTTTTTGTTGTTGTTGTTGCATCATCTTGCTGCACCAGCTCTCCACGTGGGCCAGCACTCCTGCAAGGGCCAGTACTCCGTGTGGGCCAACTCGCTGCGAGGACCAGTTTGCCTTTCATCAGGAGGCCTGGGGAATTGAACCTTCAACCTCCTATATGGCAGATGAGAGCCCAATTGCTAAAGCCACATCCGTTTCCCTATACATGTATCTTTGAGAACATTTAGCAGCTATCTCCAAAATTATACTGTCTTTTATTAGCACCTATAGTGATGTCAGCCAGCACCATATACACTCACTCCTGTATTTTTTAATACTTTTAATATAATGAAATAATGTATTATTTCATATGAAATATGAAACATATGAAATATGTTTTCAACTCTGATATGAGTAGTGTAATTTTGTAGAAACAAATGTCATGTGATAAAATGGTGAATAAGAATGTGAACTCTAAAATCTGACTGTCTAGGTTCAAATTTGAGCTTGTCCTTTAACTTGTTGGCTGACCATGAACAAGCTATGAAACCTCTCTGTGCCCCAGTCTCATCATTGTAAAACTCAGCCATTCACATACATTTATTGAGGCTCTCTTCAAGGTGTTGGGAATTTAGCATTGAATTTTATTTTATTGGCAAAAATCTTGTGCTCACTGAGGACTTAATGCCCAAGAAAGAGAAGAGTAAACAAAAGTCACAATCAAAATAAATCCAACTTAAACGATGGATTTATGAGGAAGTGAATGAGAAAACACCCAGGCAGTTATCTGGGGAAAGGGAGTTTCAGAAAGAAGAAACACTGGAATATTCCAGGCAGCATCAGAACTAATATGTATAGGGAAGGGTAAGGAGGTCAGCATTGCTGCTCCAAAAAGAGAGTGACAGAATGATACAGGATGATTTCATAGAAGTAAGGACTAGGTGCAAGTTTGAGTCAGAACTGTAGACATTTAGAAAAAGTTTGAGTTTGCCTCAATTTTAAGGCAAATCTTGTATATTTTATGAAGAAAAGTGACATGATTCACCCTACATTTAAGAGTATCAGAAATTCCTACATTGAGATTAGACCCAGGGGGTTAAGGCAGAACAGAGGAAGACAACCTAGAAGGTTGTGGTATTAATGTAAAGACTGAGATGATGATACTTTCGGCTATGGTGGTGTTGAGAAATAGTCACACACAAAACATATTCTGGATAATCAATATGATATGCTGATGGACAAGATGTAAGTTGTGTCTCATAGAGAATTTCCAGGATGATTCTTAAGCTTTTGCTTAAACAAGTAGGAGCATGGCTTTTCATTATCTGGTGTAAAATTATAGATAATGTAATTATCTGAGAGTTATCTTCTGAAAATAATGCATGCTAATTATATACCTAAAGCTGTTTGAATATTGTCTGGCATTCAGTAGGTACTCAGTAAAGAAAATCTATTTTTTTTCTATTATTTTATAGCATCAATCATATCCAAAAAGATCTATTGTTCATATTTTTCCATGGTCATTCCAGTCTTATTTTCTTCATCATCTTTAAAATACTTAAATTTTCACAATTCATAATTTAAAGTTTAGTATGTAAGTTTTAAAATACTTAGACTTTCACAATACCATGAACAAAAGGATTTTGTCTTAAAAATACTTTAGACCATATTATATAAAATATGATATGCACTGAAAACAGGGAAATAAGGAAAGAGGAATCTAGGGAAAACAGAGGGACAATGTAAACAGTCTAGTATTTTCACAATGCCCAGAATTTATATTGCTTTCATTTAATACCATCATAAAAACTTTCTGGAATATATTATAATTGGACATGGCAGTCTGAATTTAATTAAAACATTAGTAATTTCTGAACTTATTACAGTCTGAAAAATTAGAGAAACTTTTGGCCATCATTGTCAACACAAACCAACATTTTCTAAATTATAGAAATATACATAAAGGAAAGAAAGACTAGAAAATGTAAAGGCCCTAAAAATATAAGAAAAGATAAAATGCATGTGCAAAATGAAATATTAATAAAAAAAATAAGGTATTAAAAAATAAATGCTTATCAAAAACAGCTACTTGCAAACAAAGGGGAATTGTAATAAATATTGACTCTAGACAACAAAAAGTCAGAGCAAAATTAAACGTTAATACAGTAATTCATATGGTTCTTTTAAGTGATAAGTTAAAAATTTTATATGAATTAAAGATGTGGAAGAAAATAGAGCTCATTAATTTATTTGAATAAATTAATAAACAATGATGGATGTGTTAGCAGTCATTAAAATTTTAATCCTAAACCAGAGATTGTACTTTAATATTTCAAAATTAATTTTTAAAAACTGCACAAATTCTATGTGTACCTTAATATAAATGAAAAGAATGTATATCAATTGAAGACAAAAATTATATCTATTAACCATTAAGTTTAAATAACTAATAAACATAAAAAAAAGAAGAAAACATACTTTTAAAAATATACATTGAAAAGTATCTAAAATTGCAACAAAAATTCCAGATTATGTAGATGTAGTTTTACAAGAAAATATTAGTTAATGCTTAAAATGTACAGTGAGCCTATTTGGTATAATGGAAATACTTTGTTAATGGATGGTGGTAATAGCATAACATTGTGAGTGCAATTATGACATTGAAATATATATCTAAATGAGATTAAAAGGGGAAGTGTGAAATTTTGTATATGGCAACAGAATAATTTTTTAAAAATCCATGGAACTACACTACACAAAGAGTGAACCTTACGTTAAACCTTGGACATTAGTTAATAGTACAATTACAAAAAGAGCTGTGGTGGCCATCAACGGAGGTGCTTAGCTCTCGTCAAGACCAAAAACGTGACAAGGTCCGTGGCTGGTCAAGAAGGGATCAAGGATACCCGACTTGTGGAGGAGGACTAAGCACTTCAGGACTTGGAGCCTAATTTCACCCTGTTTATACTCTTACAAAGGCCATTTTTTGAGCTCCTTGAGAAATATGCCTCATCAGGCGCTGGACTGGTTAGTCAATAACGGGCAACAGGACCCTCCCTCTCTCTCTCCCTCTGTGGCAAAGCCGCTGGGTCAACCTAAGACAGGGGCCTGGCCAATTGTTGCCATGGTTTCCAATGACGGGTAAGATCCAGCTGCCATTTAGCACGGTCCTGACCTAAAACAGGCACAGTCCCCCCAAATATCATTGAGGCCTCTATTTCCCCCAGCGGGTTAATCATAATGTCTTACAATAATGCTTTCTTTTTAATTGTCTACCTGAATGCGAAATCAATGGCCTGTTTATTGTTGATTGTGATTTAAATGCTGATGTCAATAGTTTAAATTTATTACTTACACAGTTAAGAAAAAACAATAGTCTTGTAATGATTAAACAGCACATATGATCTCAGTAATTATTCTAGAACATTTAAGCTTGTCAGGTTATTTAGATTTTAGCAAAGAATACAAAAGTATACTGTAGGTGGAAACTGTTGCCCAAAGAATAGTTTAGGGTCTTGATGACTCTTTAGATAAAGAATTAAAGTTTAACTACAAGTCTATTATAAAGTTTTAACCGCAATCCTAGTTTATCTAATCTTAAGACATCAGAATAGGAACTACT